>PVIR01003103.1:0-92689 GCA_004026965.1 Petromus typicus
TAAAAAATGATTCAGAAAAGGAATTTGACAAAGTCGTGCTTGAAAACCAAAAAAGAATGAATTTAGCTGAAAGGCGGCAATGTATATAGTTCTAATGAAAGGGTAAAATGTAAATTATGATGAAATATATCAGAATACTTTCTCGTGAACCAGAGCTATGAAGTAACTGTACGCACACATCACATATAATTCAAATTAAATGAGTTTTACTGGTAGATTGGATAAAGCCCCGAAAAGTACAACCAAGTAAGAAAGTCATAGTAACCTTAGGTTCCAGCCACACAACTTTAGAAACTCTAAAGGGTTTTGTTTTCATATGTGGAAAGAAAGTCCAGGAGAAAGACAAGTGTTTAGATTAAAATATTATACTATTATGTTTGAAATCCTGTCACAAAACTTATGACCATTTAAAATTATAGTAGCAACTTGTTTTGTGATCTTAAATCATTCCAGGAAATAGCTTGTAATCCAAAGTAGTTGTATATCAAACAAGATTTCTCTGTAGAAATAATGGAAACTCATAGGATTTGTTCTACAATCCAAAAATAGTCATATAAAATGATTGTAATACTTGCAATACCATACAGAAAATACAAAATGTAAAGGAAAATGAACAAATTAATCTACATAGAGCTTTTTAAGAAATTTTTACCAAGCATTTGTTTTTTTAAAAATTGATTTTTATTAGTTCATTTTATATATACATTATGATCACATTCAACATGCAGAGCTTGTACCTGTACATGACACATTTTGATTTTTTCCCACTTCTGTACCCTCCCTCAAATCCCACCCTCTCTATACATAAGCTTTGTACTTAGGGTTTTTTTTTTAATTGAAATCTTTATTGGTATATTACACACACATATCGTGATTGTACTCCACAACGAGAATTTAGGTTTTAAAACCTTCGCGGCAGATGCGAGGGAGACCAGAGACCAGAGGCTATTGTGTAGGATGACCTTCACTATCACGGATGGACTCACTGTTACCTGTTGGCCCAAGAGCTTCTTTGTCCAACGATGCCTTCTTTTGAAGGTTTTGTGGAAATGTGACACTGTGTTCATTCTCACGTTGCCAGAGCCATATTTGCGTGTGTGTGTGTGTGTGTGTGTGTGCGCGCGCGCCTGCGCGCGCATGTGTTATTATATAAAATTTGGACATTTTGCACATCTGCCTCATCTCATTGGAAGTGAGGGATTCCTCTGCCTTTTCCTTCTCTTCTTCTGAAGACAAGACATCCAAAACCCATCAACTCTCACTGCTCAGCGAGGATCACCCACAGTCAGAGAGAGACAGAGACCATTGCCTCGGCTGTGATTGGGTGACATTTGGCATCACCTATTACTTGTATTGCAAAATATCGCTCATTTATCGAGTTAAAATTTATTAGACACGTTGGCTGCTCTTGCAGAAGATTCGCAGCACAAGTTGTGCAACATTCAAGGTTCCGGTTTGTGGTTTTCTTTTGGAAACTCAGACCAGTAGGATGGGTACGAAGAGTCACCACGCTGACTCCGGGGAGAGTTTGGAGAACTGTTCCGTTTTTAATGCAAAATACAGTCACTAATACAGTAAATGGCAGAGGGCATGGACATACAAGTGGAGTCGATCGCCGATTGGTTGAAGCAGGCACAGAGGCGGGTCACTGTAGATTGACTGAAGAGGCAAGCAGTCCTGGTTTGGCCAAGGGTGGAGTCAGGATAACACTGGCGGTGTTAAACTCCAGCCCAGCCAACCTGGCTTCTGCCTTCACCACTGTATCTTCAAAATATACATTTTTCTTAATTGTCCATCTGCATCTTCTCTGCTTTAAGAAACTGGAAAATAAGATCTCAATCAAGGGAATCCATGGTGACTCAATACAAAAGCATTCCTGGATTCACACTGTCTTACAAAAACAAGTTCCTGGGAAAACCCATCTTCATGCTAGTTATGTTTAACTTCTACATATGGTACAACAGATATGAGTATGGCGATAGCGTCCTGAGCACCTTTGATATTTTAAAAGGATGGCTGGTGTATATTAGCTATCATTTTAACATTCAGACCTGCTGGTACATCCACCTAAGAGATATTCTCCTTCAGCATAATGATGTATTTATGTGGATTCAAAATTCCTATGAGCATTAATGTAATCTTTGATCCTTTAATGAATGCAAAAGTAGGGAGTTAAGATGAGCTACTGGATGATATATTTAATTTATTCCTAAAATATATAGTACTACTTGCTGTGTCTATTCCAACTGAAGTAATTGGTTGCAATTAAAATAATGAGATATTCCAAACAGTGATACATGCATAACAAATGTGGAGTGATATGTAATTTGTAATTCCTATATCATTTTTATGGTGATACATTTCTTTCTAATTATAATAATCTTTTGGGCTAATAGCAATATGTTTTGTCATGTGGATTATATTTTGGGAGAACCATTTTTTATGACAGCTCATTTGAGAACTGTTTGACGAGGCCTTTAAAATAATGCAAGTGAGTATTTCAGAAAAGAAACTTGGGGAAACTCTTTGGCAATATCTATCAGCTGAATGTAGGTGTTCTCTATCGGTGAGGTAGGTTTTAGGTAGGTTTCACACCTGCGGAAACAGGCTCTGTAAATGTCTATATATGTCTACCGAAGGGCATGAGCGCTGACGTCAGAGCCTCACCGTGTAACAATTTTAAGCTACAGACTATCGATAATGCAGTTAAGTCCATGGACGTGAAGGTCTGCCTACGTATGGAGGTACCGACGAAGATTTCAAAACTGAATATGGACACTACTTCTCAGAATCGTTATTCGTTATTTGTGATTTAACACGTTAGACCATATCCAAAATATTGACAGCTAACCCTAGCAGGCAGAGTTTATCAATGTGTGGCATGCTTGGGGGGATGTCGCTGTCAGCAGGCCACGTGCATGAACACCCATCTTGAAAACAACTCTCGGGAATACTGTCGTGCTCTTTTTTAAAGACTAAAAATACGAGGCATAAAAAGAGAACATATTTAAAGTCAGAGAATAGAAAATGATAAGTCTCATGGAATAAATGAGTCAGAGGAGGCTTGTAGCAACGGGCTGATAGATCGCTCCACTCTGTAGACTCAAAGCTGCTTCCCTTGGAGTGGATAGGTAGACTGAAATCTCAGAATCAGTTCTGTGAAAGTATTGGGGATGATTTTTCCAGGCAAAGGAAGGAGCCAGTGAGAAAGGCTGTGTGCAGGAATTAGCTGAGGGCATTTGGGGAAGTGATAAGATTCACCAGGACAGCAGCAACGCTACTAAGGAATGGGTGGGGGTGGGGAACAAGCAGCATGAGTTGCCTCGGGGCCAGTCCTGCGTGGCTTGTTTGACAATGACCAGCCAGGGGAATGCTGACTTTGAGACCTCAAAGCGTAGTGCCCAGACCCAGTGGAATACTATTTGGCTATTAAAAATTAAATCTTCCTATCACAGGGATGCAACTAGAGACGATTATTTTCAGTGATATAAAGTGAAGAAGCACAGGTGATCTCGCTCATACGTGGAACCCAGAAAACTTGTCTTCGATGTTGAGAGTAGAAGGGTGAGTAGCAGAGTGATATGATGTCTAGAGAGAGGATTTACTTACTTGGAGTTGAGGATGTCTTCCCTGCCCAGTGGGATCAATGACTGGGATTATTGGAGACATCTACCCCACCCTGTGGGATTTTAAACTACAGGGATTACTGCACTAGGATTATTGTCCTTAAGACTCACTGGGATTTACCGGGATTTAAAGCCATCTGCTCTGCTCTATGTAAATCTTCAACTACGGGGATTATTGTGGATAACCGCTCTGTCTTATGCATGCTAGGATTTTGGATGTGAAGGCTTGGTACCAAATAAAGCTGCAATGAGCTCAGGGGAGTGGCCCTTCTGCTGCTGCAGTATTTGGCTTTTTGCTGCCGCTGCTCAGAGCAGCAAGGATCAAGCCTTGGGCTCAGGCTTTTTCTCAAGGTTTCAGCTTTGTTTGTTGTTTGTTAAACCTTTTGCTGTCAGACTCCTGGGGGACAGGAGCTTGTCACAAGGGTTCCAGCTGTATCCTCTTCCCCAGTCTATCACGGCATACATGAAGCAAAATAGCATAAGTATGTAAGGTACAGTTCTATGGTGGGTCAATAAGAAATGACATCTGGAAATTCAACACAGGGTTGTTCAGGGAGGTGCTCTGTTATCCCCCGAAATACTGGGACTTGACATTCATCAGGGCTGGAAGAGCACACACTGCCCTGGCCTGAAAACAAAGATCAGAGCAGCTCGGCATAAGGTGTGACTAGCGGCAGTGAAGAAAAGTGAACAGATCTGGAATACAATTTAAACACAGAACTGATGATGAGACTTTGTTAGTGGCTGTGGGAAGAGGGAAACATAATCCAATGCACATCCCTGGATGCATCTATTGTCTCGTAAGGTGCAGACACTTTGATGAAGAGAAAGTTGGTATTTGTGTAAAGTAGAAATGAGTGCTTTTCTTGGGCTTGTGTCCATTTTCTGTTATCGTGTGGGCACCAAAGTGTGGACATCTATTAGGGTACTGGGTTTCAGATTTCAGAAGGAAGAGATCAAAGATTAAATAAGAATTAGGGGTTGAACGTGACGCAAATTCTGTAAGGGGCTACGGGGTTTAGTGACATCATTAATGGAGACAAAATAGCCACAGATAAGTCAGGGTCTGGACAAGGATATGGTTCTGTGGCATCATGCTTGGCTGGTTCCTAGTTTGATCCCTGGTAAAACACAGACACACACAAACATTAAATGAATGAATTAATTAATTAATGAATAAACAAACACTCAGGCCCTGGAGAGAAAGCCTTGGCTGGGGTCCACTGTTGGAAAACAGGGCACGGAGGGGACAAGACTATGATAGATCTGCCCTAAGTGTGAGCTACTATCAAGGATGAGAAACATGTGCTTAAAATAGAGATCTTTAATGAAACAAGCAAACAAACAAAACAACCCGGACCATCAAAATTTAAGAATAACAGGTGAGAAATTTAAAACAGTGTTTTAAATCTCCCCAAGTTTCTCTGAACAGCCATCAAAATCACAAAACAAAAGTGCGTCCAAATGTGTTTTTGTGTGTTGGCGGAGAAAGCAATCGGAGCTATCTGAAGAGTTCCGGAAAGGCTGTTTATCATGCTGCACAGAGTTTAATCTGCCTCCTGATAATGGGCCCGAAGAGAGATCTAAGTCAGGCCGTGCATTTCTAGAGCTGGCAGAACTAGAGCAAGGACAAGATCTTTCTCAAGTGTCGCTACTGTCATCTCCACACTTTTTAGAGTCATCTTTACTTGATATAAAAACCGAAGTGGCCACCTGATAAATGATGCCACCTGATTCCCCTGGCCAGCGATGTCCTATTAACTTAAATCTCTCAGGTGCCAGTCCTGTATGAATGCCAGATGCCAACGCCAGCAGCTGTCGGGCAGCACAGAGTTCACAACGGTGTGTGCCTGGCTGTAATACACTGGGAGTACAGTCAAGATCATTGAAATCTCCTCCTCCTACACTACCTTGGAATAAGAGTGCTCTGTCTTTTCAGAAGTGGGATTTAGTACATCCGTTTGCATCAAACATGAGTTGTTTTGGTGGGAACAAACACTGTTTAACAATCCATAGTTCCCTCGTGCCCCCTCCAAGGAAATATTGTCATTCTCCTTAATGAATATGGAGAGCAGAGTTCCTTTCCTGGGAAGCCCTGCAGATCACCACACACCTGTCTGCAGGACACGCCTTCTTCAGAGTAATGCTGGCTTGTTTGAAGTACATCAGATTCTCTATCTAAATTTACTCAGGAGGGTATTACACTGTGGGCAGCTTAAATTTTTGAAACTTTAGTGCTTCAAGACTAAATAAAAGGTAAGTTGTAAAAAAAAAAAAAAGGCCGTGTGTTGTCAGTGTCAAGGTTGTTGAAGAAACAGGTTTCGGCTAGGGCTGACAATGTAAAGAGACATAGACTCTGGAGGAGGTTTGAGAGGAATGCTTCTCTCTATTATTGTAAGCACTGACTTTATATAGAGGCGCTCTCGGGGCAGGGATAGAGGCATGCTACAGAGCTGGCTGTAACTCACTGGTGTATTAACATCATGGGAGAAGTTGACCGTATATCCCACAATCAGTCTTGTGATCTGTCTCTGCGCAGAGCCTGCTTGGTACTGTACATTTTGGCAGAGGGCTGCAGAGTCACGACATTGAGGTTTCCCTTAATATATAACCATACACACAGTAGGGTAGGTTTCACTTAGCATATACGCCTGATTTCTACGCACAGACGTGGGTGTTCTCTGGCCTCTCGATGTCCCACAGTGTGTTATCAGACATACGCAGGGAGTACGTAACTAAGCCAAGCACAGACCTCTCCTTCAGCAGTGCTCATTCTGGACCTGTGGACTTGCTTAAAAGGAAAACTCCATCCCTCATACTTGATTGTTAGATATGCACAGTATCTTGTCTCCTAATACTGAAGTGAGGGTCGAATCTCAAGTCTAATAGCCCATCCAGTTCTGGGTCAGTGAGAAGACAACCGATACCATTGTTGGACGGTGCTTTAAGATTTTTCCCTCTTTCCATTTCAACAGGTCTGACCTCAGTGTAAAGGTTTAAACATGATATTCTCTTTTCCTCATATCTTTTATCCCATCTGTACGTGTTTTTTCACTATCCTCCTAGGCACAGTCACTAGATGGGGTCTTAAGATGCTGAGCCATAGTCTCTCTCTGACTCCTTTTATTCCTCATCGTTCTCCTCTTCCTCCTTCTCCTCTTCTTCCTCTTCCTCTTCCTCCACTTCCTCCTCCTCCTCCTCTTCCTTCTTCTTTCTTCCTGTATCTTTCTTTCTTTGCCATCCATTTCTCTTTTTTGTGTGTGGTGGCAAATGTCCGTACGAAGTTGACTTAGGGCATACGTCTGACTTTCACACAAAGAAGGACAGGTAGTAGGTTTCTTCATGGGGCTACCTGGCCACTAGACCTTGGGTAAGGTTGGAAGGTAAAAGAATACTAAAGACAATGAACAAAGGATTTTTTAATGGGGATCCTGGATGGTCTAAATCTTTTCCATCCAAGACCAGGAGGCTTGAACTTGTCAGTATTTACTGATTATACCACACAGCAGGGGAGCAGAAAGGCAGATGTACGAAACAGCGGGACCCTGGCACTCATGACTGACAGGCTTGTGAAAGGGAGGAACAGGTAGTTAACAAGGCACCTATGTTGTCTTTAGCTGACGTCCGATCTGGGGGAGCAGCTGCACAAGAGTCATAAATCCTCCACTGTGGCGCCATCTTGCCTTCAGAAGCGTCACAGTCTCTTCCTCATTCATCAGTCTCCGAATCGTGACCATTGGCGTGGGGAGTTCTGTTTCTGTACACCAGGAAAGACTCATCTAGCCGAGTCACATAGGCCTAGGGTGTTCTCACCATTTACTCACTAGCCTATTAGAAGCCAATTCAATATTTTGTAGCCTTCCGGACACAGTCTGAACCTGGTCTCTCACAATTTCTCACATACGAGGAACCACACAATATTTACACTGTGCCTCTGATTTAGTTCCCTCAGCCTCATGGTCTCAAGATGCATTCATTTTCCTACAAAGGACTCCTTTACCTTCTTTATAGCGGAGTAGTACTCCACTGTATATAAACACTACGTTTTCACTATCCATGCGTCTGTCAGTGGACTTGTAGTCTATTTTCTAGATTTAGCTCTGTGAATTATGCTGGTATAAACCTAGGGAACCAGATGCAACTATATGATGCCTTTAACTCTTTCAGGAAGACATTTAGAAGAATAGCTGGCTCAAATGGAATTTCTCTTTGTTGATTTTAAGGAAGATCCAAGCTGATTTCTAAGGTGGAAGTCAACATTTCTACCAGTATACAGAAGGGTTTGTTTTTCCCACAGCCTCGCCAACATTTCTTATAACTTGATTGCTTGGCAATGGCCATTCGAGCTAGGTAACAGTATCCTCGAATCTTTGCAATTGTCTGATAGTCCTTAGGACTGAACCCTGCTTCATGTACTTACGGGCCACTTGTACTACTTCTGTGAAGGGCGTATTAACTTCACTTTCCCATATTATAAAGAAATAAAAGCTAGACCATAAGAAGCAGGGAGACCGATCTTTCTCAAATGTGAAGGAGACTGAGAGATGGAGAGAGAGAAGAGGAAAAGGATAAAAAAGGAATTAAGATATGTTTTGTACATATACCGACTCCACGCAGGGAATATGAACATTATGCACTGCAAACATAGACTAATAAAAATTATGCATGCGTATGTTAATATAAATAATATATTAATAATATAATAATAATAATATAAATAAGCATATATGTCTTCATCCAAACAATTAATACAACCTAGGTAGTATTATATCTTATGTTTGTTAACTAATATTATCTCTTTACACCTTTATCCAGGCTAAATGATTCAGGGGGTGGCTCTTTCTCTTTGTGTCTCTTTCTCTTTTTCTCTTTATGGCTTTAGATGTTCCCTCAAAGCCTCATGCAGGTGTAGCGGGGCTTTCTTTCCAGAGGTGGCTGAGTTTGGCATGCCTATACTGGAGTTAAGGGCATGGGATTATTAAACGAGTCCATGTGAGTAATTGGTTTGGTGCCTCTCTCTTCCCAGTAGCTTGGTTGGGATAAAAGAGGTGGAAAGATGCTCTTAACTTGTTCTCTTGCATTTGCTACCTTGGGGGCACCGTGAGCTGGCTCTCCTCTGAGATGCCACTTTGCCTTGGGGCCAGCTGGTAAGAGACTGAAATGTCTACGTACAGTGAGGTACATAAACCTTTTCTTCTTTAACTTTGAGTGTCCAGTATTTTGCCTCAACAATAAGAGAAAAGTAGTGAACACAGTCTGCTGCCTCGATACTTTTCCTGTTCTAAACTTTAGGTAGCACTATGCTGAAAGTTGCTTGTGCCTGTGGGGTACCTGCAAGCCCATGTCCTAGTTTATCAGAGATCTGGCTTGCTTTTGTGATTTTGCAAGAAGGGGTCCTGCTTCTGTAGGGCAAGAATCATAGCTGACCTGATACCAATGACTCAGAGAAAGGAAAAAAATCTTCTTACTTCCAACAGTCCTCAAGGGAACACATATCCAGAAAACCATAAACTACTATTACCTTTGTTGTTATAATTAAGGCAGGGTGAATTAAGAATCACGTAGACCGCATCATCTAATTTCGGTCCAACTGGATGTTTCCAAAGGGTTTTCATGACCATTATGAAGTGGCTTTTGTCATGGCGTGGGAGAAAAACAAAACAAAATGCAGAAGTCTTGTCATTTCAATCTACGTGACAATTAGGATGAGAGTCACTTACGGCCAGACAGAAGGTTTGGTAGGTGAGAAGCGCATGAAGGATATGTGGAGGTCAGGAGCTAAGACGTTCCTTGCAGCGCACTGTCTGAATTCATTTCCACATCAGCCTTGATCTGCATGAACCTGTTCAAGCTCTTCTGAGCTCACCGAGTTCACCCTGTACTTGTCCTTGCCAAACAGTAAGAAGGTAGCTTGTGCTATATTTATTCATATTTCCACTTTTGTATCCTCTTTCTCCTCCCACGTAACACAGTATGGATCTGTAGGATGGTGGTGGATATATATGGTGTTTCTGGTCGCTTTACCACCTAATGAGGATGTGCAGTCTCTTCCGGGAGGCCCAGGAACAGGTTTGGGAGTCCTGCCACTGTAGGTCTTACATTTATGTCCCTGGGCTGTTGGAGGAAAGTCATTCTGCTGTTCCTGGGGTAACTGACTCCATCACACACCACTGCCAGCATTGTAGTATGTGCTTCCCGGGAATCGAAGCTGGACCTTGCATTTGCAATGCAGGCATTGGAACCACTGAGCTAAATCCCCGGCTCAGGAAAGTCACTCTGGACACACAGAAACACAAGACTCTCGAGGAGATGGGACCTAAACTACTCCCAAAAATGACAGCATCATTTGTTCACATGAGATTTGCATCTGTATGTTCACAATTAAGAGTTGGTAAGGCAACCCTCAGAGGGAGACAGTGCACAACCGGAAAACATGTAGCGCATAATACAAAAACACTACTCAAAAAGGCATCTCTGTTCTATGCTTTCTGGCTTAATACATTCTCTGCATAAAACAGGACTTCGTTTCAAACCCCTGTTCTGCCTACACGTTCTTCAGGACATGCATGTAATTTTTTGACAAATATGGTTGAATTTAGAAATACACATGGCTTTATTTCTCAGACATGGACAATCTGGTGAAGCATTGCGTGTTTTTTTCAAGGTGTCTGGGCATTTCTGTCTAGCCAACAATCGCCTTTCTTGTGGGACAACTACACCTTTGTCTTGGTGCTTGCCCTTAAGGCTTGCTCTCACTGGTAGGACGGAAAAGGAAGCTGTCAATATCCTCTTTCCCTGTATTATGACAGTTCATTTTCTCCATCCTCATCCATTTTGCTCAATGCTATTTGATTTTAGTTGTATGCATTATGTATCTGACACCCACTCACATGGGAGCTCTGTAAGATGAGAACGCTTGTGATCCTTGCTCGTGTCTTCTGTTTAAGCACCCCAAACTGCTTAGCAGTCAGTATCTCTGGACATTGTAGGGGGGAATGGTGGAACCTGTGCACTGGCACCTTCAGGAAGCTGGACGGCCCACGGTCCGGAGATCTCTAGGCTCCAGGGCAGTGACCTAGAATGGCTCCTGGGTCATCTGCCCCTTCCTGGGTGGCTCCTCCTGTGATGTCACAGGCTACTGTGCCATCGTCATAGTGACAGCAGCCCACTGCCGGGTACACCTCTGGCCCCAGCTCACTTTGTACCACTGTTCATGTAACTCAGTGGACGTATGATTGCATAAGTGTGCGTGAGTGTCACTGACCGCGTATGTGCAAGCACAGGACTGTGAGTGTGGTCATGTATGCACACATGTGAGTGCATAGGATTTATGTGAGAGTGTATGACTGAGTTTGTGTGAACGTGAGTGAGTATGTCCGTGTATATAACCTTGAGTAATGACATACCGCTCTGTGACAGTGTGTATAATTCAGTGTGTGTGTCTGTGTGGCACTGTATGTGTGGGTGTACGACTGTCTCCGGGAGTGTGTATGATTCTGTGTGTGAGTGTAGTGCATATGTTCCTTGTGTACCTGAGCATGTATGAGTCCTTGGGAGTGTGTATGACTCTCAGTATGGATGTGAATACCACTGTGTGTGTGTGTGTGTGTGTGTGTGTGTGTGTGTGTGACTGGGTGTGTACCATTCTGCGTGTGTGTATGAGTATACTGTATGTGACAGGTACAAGTGTGTATGTCCAGGGTGAGAGTGTATGACTGAGTATGGGCGTGAATACTATCATGTCTGGATGTGTATGATTGTAGATGTGTGTATGAGTGTAGCTCTATATGCGTGTATATGCATGTTTATGTGTATATATATGTATATGTCTATATGTGTATGTATGTATATGTCTATATGTGTATATATGTGTGTATATATATAATGTATGTATATATATATATATATAATGATATATATATGTCACCAATTCTCATTACATTGTATTATTTCAGTGTTTTTCTCACGCGCTAATGTTTGTAGATGGGACAGCCGAAGAACGGACAGGAAGATGTCTGATGCCGCCTGCTGATTTCTCACATATGCGTGGAAATGTGCAGTTTGGACACATTTTACAGGACGCATTTTAGGGTAAGCCTCCTGTCCTCCCGTGCTTGTAGAAGACATGAAGAGCCTTTACAATGGAGGCACAGCAGGACAGAGCTTAACCTACTTATCAGAAAGGACAGCTCCGTCTCTTCCTGGGATAGATCTCCCAACCCCCGTTGTCTTCCTCATCTTGTCTTCCTGTGGTGTAGGCGTGGCATCCTGATGAGATTCCGGCCCTGCGCCACACGGCAGGCCCCTGTCTCTGCCTTCTGGAGGCCCCGTTTCAACATTACAAAGTGAGACTAGCGCTTGACCCGCAGAATAGCAAGGGAATGAAATGGATAAACGGACATGAAAAGACACTTTAGCGTGTGGAGACTCCATCCACGGGTGCTATTAAAAGTCTCTTCAGTGGGCGATCGCCCGGGCCCTTCGTGGAACTGCTACATAATTCCCTGGTGCGACTTCGTCAATGAACAGGGCGATAGCGGATCATCTGCCCTTCACGCCGTTCGTAATGAGTTCCGTGGAGGAGCTACCTGACATGCTATTTATTTTAGATTATAAAAATTACACAGGTTGTTGCAGAGTCCTCTGACCAGCGACGAGGATCCCCTCCCGCCCCGCGCAGAGCGGAACCACTTTAATTCCACGCCAGCCCCTTTATAGCCTGGTAGCAGCCCCTGTCAACCCTCCCTGCGTACATTAGTGAGCGCTCAGAGAATATCCAATTTAGCTGCTGGAGGCGAGCTCCTCTTAGGTTGCTCTCAAGCACCTGTCGTCCACGCTAAGCCCCCTGAATTCCTTCGCTCCTTTTCAGTCTCTGACCCGCCGCTCCTCCTTCATTATTTGACATTTCCACTGCCTGTTCGCATCCTTCCGAGAGCTATCTTTCATCTCTCTGAAAGCCCCTTCAGCTCCGTGGGGTGATTCCTTCTCTTGTGTCCATAACGGAGGACCTCTTGGCGGACTCAGACCCGGCAGGCTTCCTCGTCCATCTGTACCTCAGCCTCTCGCTGGAGATTTAATTGATTTTTGTGCTGTGCAGTCCTTGGAGAGAAATCCCAGGCAGAATTATGCGAAGGGAACTTCACAGTAACCCCATTACCCTCGGACACCTCTCAGCATTCATCGGCCACTCACGTATTTCTGCGAGGCTCTTATAAAGTTCCAAGTGTCTCCGGGGCTACAAACTCGATTTCCTAGTTGAATCCTGTCATCCAGTCTTAGCGGACGTGAGCGGCCTATGTTGTCGGGGAGTAGAAACAGAACAAATCCGACAAATGTAAATCCAGGCTTTTGGGCCATCTGTATCTCAGCCCCGCTCTTTACTGCCTGTGTTCACAGCGGGTAAATTTCAGTGTGGAGGAAGAAGAGGAATGATAAGATGGGAGAGCTGGAAACGAAGCGGGATGCCGCAGGACCTTCATGACAGCAACACACATCGCAAGGTAGTTGCTACATCACTCAAAGCTCACTCAGTGTTTCGTGTAGGGGGCAGAATTTTTCTTATGCAGTGGGGGATTCATAGACTTCCAGATCATACGAGGTTCTAGAAGAGGACTTATGCAATCCAGTCTTTCATTAAAGGCACTACTTTGTTTTGTGGTTTTGAATAATTTTGGAAGAATGTAATGTGCTTATTTTGTCCGTCTATACATCTGTCTACACATCTATATACCCATCCATCCATCCATCCATCCATCTGTCCATCTTCATCCCCCATTCAAAATATTTATCATCCTCATTAATTTAGGCAATAATTTTCAATCAGGTGCTTTTACATGCCAACTATTTTGCCACCCTGCAAAAACAGATTCATAACACTGGCTTTCCTGGTGCCATCAATCCGGGGAGAAGAGCCTTCAATACAAAGGTGATTATAATCCAGGAAGAAGTCCCACAGAATCTGACATCACACTTTAGAACCTCAACTACCTTTCTCAGTTTCCGCCAACATCTAAAACACACAGCTCTGTGTAACAACCCGCAACCTTTCTATACAGTAGGACTCTTCCTTGCCAAGGAATATCCCAGGTAAACACG
Source organism: Petromus typicus (assembly GCA_004026965.1). NCBI lineage: Eukaryota > Metazoa > Chordata > Mammalia > Rodentia > Petromuridae > Petromus > Petromus typicus. The sequence goes on from PVIR01003103.1 coordinate 13,722, forward strand.
TGCTGTGAGTACAGGGCAAGAAACTCGAGTAACAGGACTAGTTTCAGGTATGAGTTTCCTCTCATGAGCAGTGTACCCACCAAACCCCACACTTCCTTCAGCGTCATCTTCTCTCCTGCCTTCCTTACAAAGTGGCTGGAGAATCCCTAACCTACTTTTTGTGTCGATTCCTGAAACTTTAAAGTTGCTTCTTCATTTTCATTGCAATGAAGCAGTAATAAAAGTCAATTTCATTAGTCTACAAGCTGTATTCCTCCGGAGGGAAAAGCAGGTAATAAAAATCATGTTTGGACCAGTATATTATTTGTCCTTCTCTGCTCGGAGGTATCATGCTTTTATTTGATTTATGATGAGCCACGGACTATACAAATAGATAAATAGTTGGAAGAAATTAATTCTCTTGTTGGTCTGATATTATTTTATTAAGTTTTATTGGATTCTGAACATCGTACGGTTCACCAAAGGAATATTAGACTCTCCCTAGTTGATATTTGCTATGTAATAAGTGAGTAAAATTTTAAGATAATGGGAAAGTTTTAAATCCTTTGACTGCAATGCACTGACTATTCAAGGATGTAAGTGGAAGTTTTTAAATGAATTATCAAGCAGGAAGTCTTGCTCATTAAAACAGCACAATCTAGCCTAGAATCATAGTTTTAAATATTAAAAGAAAAACTAAGTACTAGTATCAGTTAATATAAACTTTTATATTGCATAGAAATATTGGCTATAGTTTCCTGGAGGGGCTGAATAATTATATATGTGTGTGTGTGTGTGTGTGTGTGTGTGTGTGTGTGTGTGTGTATATAGTAATACATCTGTACTATATATGTTATCTTGGGTTTTATATATGCACACATATATGCATGTATATATAATCTAAAATCATGCTAGATATATCCCCATGTTTACATGCATATATGGGTATATACACAGATGTCGTTAGCTTCATGCCACATGTATATATACAGCTGCATACACACATACCCCTAAACTTAGAAGAGTTTGAACCACTGATCCAAATACTATTTGCGTAACATGCTACCTATATTTAAGTGCAATTTTATGACAAATTGTCAACTGTTCTGTAAAGATATATTAATTATTTCAATCCCTCAAAATCTGTACTAGAATGAATTGGTTCCTTACTCTAGAACAAATGTGTAGGAAGAAAACAAGATATAAGACAAGTGAAGCGGCAGAAGATCTTTATTACTCACAGTGGAAATTACGTCATTGAATACAATCCTAGCTCAGTTGGGGTGTGTAATTTGTTCCACAGTTCTGGAAAAGGTGGTCACCTCCGTGCTGGTGTGGAGAAGATGGCCCCACTCCTGTGTCACCCAGTGCAGACTTTGCAAAGAAGAACAAAATATTGCCACGTGCTTCTCTTTGCAAACCAAACGATAGCGTTGGTAAACCAGGATACCACGGTACGATCTAGGAATTATTTCTGGCTTAAAATTTTCAAAGTACATCTTTAGCAGGAACTAGTTTCATCTTCATTTCATTGTGGGTCATTGTATAACTTCGTATGTGAAATTTCAAACTGCCTGTTTAGATCACTTGTTTTGTTTCTTTGTTTGATTGTGGTATGGTGAATTTGTGCTGTGCTACCTCTAAAGCCCTCTTCTTATTTTTTATTCTGAAACAGGGGCTCATGAAGTCACCAGGTGATCAAGCTGGTGATCCTCCTGCCTCAGCTTCCCAGATGGAGGGGTGTGGATGAGAGTATGTGCTCCCCAGCACTGGTGCTTTGCCAGTTTTAATTGGCTCGTGACCTCTCAGAGTTGAGTTACCAGAGGACTTTCTCCAAATTAATTTCCATTTCCTTGTCAGATGTTCACGTCCAACCTTCTCTCCCAGACTCTTCCAGAAATGTCATTCTGGGTACTGGCCAATTCAAAGAGCAATTTTTAATGCTGATAAGGTCTAACGGACTGATTGTTTTCTCTGATAGTTTACATTTCCTCATCTTTTCAGGGCAGCACAGCAGGATGAAGTATTCTATATCGTGTTTCTTAGATTAACAGAACAGCCATTTCATTTTCACACGTTTTACATTTCCGTTAGTTAAAAAAAAAAATGTTTGCATGCAATGCTCCCAGAAATACAATGAGGCCAAAAATTGTCTAGAAGTTGTTATGTTATCAGTAATAAAAAAAAAAATTCTGAGACATGTATCCCTAGTCATGTTTACTGTAAGTCCATTGCTATTCATAAATCACCACATAAATTAGGAAATCTACTTATAAAGCTCAGTCACACATTCACAGTTAAACTCCTTAAACAATGTGTGTGAAGATTCTGGGTCATTTGTGCAAAGCCAAAGTAAAATCTTTCTAGGTAGATGTATCCCAGCAACAGAGGAAATGATTTTGATCAAAAATAGAAAGTAGTTTGGAGTCAACTGATCATAAGTTTCTATTATGTGCTTGAAATTGTGTCAAGACTGAGATTTAGGTTTGCATTTCTCTTCTCCTGCTTTGGTGAATTATTTTCCCCCGCAACATGCAGACAACAACATTTTCCCTCAAGTGGCCTGGATCATACCAGCTTGATTATTTGAACTACTATTTTACTTTTATTTATGGTACCAGGGATTGAACTCAGGACCTTACCCTTGGGAGGCAGGTTCTGGAACCACTGAGCTGAATCCGCAGTCCTTGAGCTGTTATTTTAAAAGATACTGACATACAGCAGTATGCTCCATCGGGAAGCTACATCATTTCTGCAGGTGCTACATCACTTCTGTCCTTTTGTTTCACCGGAACTATGAATACCAACGTTTGGTGTAGGTATGTGCTCCTCGCCCGTCTCATTTCGTGGCTTCGGTGGGATTGGCAGGGCAGCACTGTGGCTTGGTCTGTTTCTCTAATGTGCACACCAAGGCTTTGAGCTTCTGAGAAACTTTTTCTGAGCTTAAACTCCACCAGAACTTTGGATCCCATGGATCTGAAAGTCCTATGGAAGTGTTCTTGAGGAAATACAAGTGTTGCACAGCGAAGCTAATAGAGGTAGGGAGGAAATCCGTCACTGCACACGGTTACCAAAATAGGCTCCAGTCTATTGCACCCAGAAATACTCCCCCTTCCACCTCATGTCAGGAATTTGGAATTTGTTATAGATCAATGGTTCTCAAATGAGAATATGCCAAAACAACAATTTATGCAAGATTCGCAAGAGGAAGGTTCTGGGAAGCTGGCCTTAAACCAGATTCCAAGGTGATTTTGATGCAAATGACCAAAGGTGAACATTTGGAAAGTGGTCTGAGGCTGTCATCTTGGAAAATGACCAAAGGCCACCATCTTGGAGAGTAGTCAATCAGGTGATGGAATACGCAGAATGTCTCCGCTCAGCGAGCACTATACAGATGTTCTTGGTGATATCCCTTGGGTTTGACTAAATATCCCTTTCGTGTGAAACAAAATCTTTGTCTAACAAAAAAAGAGCTAGCTCGAGCCAGGGATTTAGTTCAGTGGTCCCGGTGCTTGTCTTGCTAGTGCAAGGACCAGGGTTCGATTCCCCGGTTAACAACATACTATACTGGGCGTGGAGACTCACGCCCAGCAGCAACCAGTACCACATACCACAGTGCCGGGCGTGGTGGCTCACGCTTGTCATCCCAGCACTCGGGAGGCAGAGGCAGGAGGATTGCTGTGATGTGAGCTGGAGGCTGAGCTCAGGGCCAGCCTGAACTACAAAGCGAGACACTGTCTCAAAAAAACAAAACAAAAGAAAACAAAAAAGAGCTAGTTTCATGTTAAGGAGTAATTATCTAACCCAACATACTTAGAGATAGAGTTTTTATCAGAATATACTCGTAAAATGACACTTCAATGAATTTCATTTTTTGTATCTGCAAACAGCATATTCATGGGCTTGCTTCCCAAATCACCTCGTATAAAATTGCCTATGCTTGCCTTTTACTCCATTCCAGCCCCAAATAAGTTAATTCTTGCCTGCTTCATAACATGCAACCTAACTGAAATAAGTAATCTTGTGAAGCATATTTATGTTTCACGATTCTCTACTCTATTTTAACAGCAAACAAGTTCTATAATATTCCTATATTTTCAAGGAGTCCCTTAAAAAAAAAACAGAAGAGTTTAACAAGTATCATAAAAATTCATAGCAGGAGAGAGGAGAGAAAAGAAGGAAAGCTGAGCTGTGTGTTGAGCTTTACAAAAAACTATCAAAATTATTCTCATGTTACCTTGCCATGAGAGAAAATGAAGGCTCAGCTCTTCACAGCTTTTGTCAACACTTGTAGTTGAGATGACTTTCAACTAAAGCCATAAAATGGCAGCAGAGCGAAACTGTTTCATTGGGTTCTTTCATTCTTCCTGGATACAGTTGATATTGGACATTGCCTCGCTTCTGTTTTATCATTAGCCACTTGTATATCTTCTTATGTATAATGTCTGTTTAAATCTTTTGCCCTTTCAAATTAGCATTTTAATTGATCGCTGCGTTGTCTCAGTTTCTTCTTTATATTCAGTTCTTTACTTCTGCCCAATATTTAGACCATTAAACTCTTCTCCCGGTTCTGCTTGGCATTTTATGTACTAGTTTATGCTAAAGAGTAATTTTTAACGTTGACGGAAGTCCAGCTTAGTAGTATTTTCTTTTATAGTTCCTGTGTTGTTATCCCCACAGTTGTAAATCTTTTTCTCCTTCAAGCACTTCTCCTATGAAGTGTTGCTGTGTTAACCTTTCCTTTCTTGATCTCTGATTCATTTTGGGTTAACGTTTTCATAGGCAGTGAGATAAAGCTTGAAGTTCTCAACATATACACAAATCAACAAATATATCCTTTAGTATAGTTAAAAAAATCATAGAGAATTAGATGGCCATAACAGGCTTTACTGGGGAGTAACTAGAACAAAAAGTGTAGGCATCTGGGGAGGGAGGGGCTGGAATAGGATAACTGGACTTGGAAAAGCACTATATTCTTCTCTAATTGGTAAATCTTTCCATGATAGGGTAATGCCCTCAGGGGTCAAAGGGGAATGCGGAGGATTATGGGAAAGGAGGAGTGTCTCTGGCCGAAGGAGCCATTTTGGCTTTGCTCCCGGGAGCACAAAGGATTGTGGGAAGGAGTGCAGCATCCCACCCCACAGCGCCATGAGAAGTGTTGCATTTTGGTGGAGAAATACCACACTGACTCCCTTCTGAAATGGCACGACCTATCAAAACAGCTTTACCTGCATCACAAATATATCCAGCATGCCATTTCAATGAGTGTGAGCAGATTCCGTCATCATAAAAGCACATAGAGATGTGTGGGACGGATAATCTTGATGGTCAGCTTGAACACCTTGAGAGAGGCCTAGATTAGTAAAGTATTAGTGCACATAGGTGAGTCCTGGTATGCTATTTTGGGAACGCGTTTGTCCTTCGACACCTGATCCCTCCGGTCCTTGTCTTTTACTCTGTCCACTTCCGGGCTACCGTGAGTTGAACATCTTATCTCCGGCAAAATGTTTCTGCCTTGGAATTGTCCAACCATGGACAAAACCCTCTGAAACCATGAGTCGGAATAAACCTCTTCTCGTTTACCTTACAAGTTACAGTAATTTGGTCCCAGCAGTATAAGGGTGCCTAACACCACGTGATAAGTCAGAAACCTCCAGGACGTCGGTCCAATCTTTCAAGGAGCAGTTGCACTGTAGTAGCTTCACCTGATTCTCTTCCTCTGTGCTGAAAGAGTTCTTAAATAGCGATATGTACAGCGTGCCAACGTGATTGTACCTCTCTATTTCTCTGGCCTTAAACCCAGTTCATGTAACTTCTGCACACAGAACAAGCTTAATTCCTCTTTGTGACACCCACAACCTCTGTCTCCCTCCTGAGTAACTGGGATGTAGTTGAATCTTGTTATTTGCTGTCTGAAGTCAACATATGCTCTGGTTCCTGAAGCATTAAGTCTGGGGAAGGACCGTGTTACCAACCGGTCAGCAAACAGCCTTGTTTTATGTGCATTTCTGCACAGTGACACATTATCACTGATTCACTAACACTGAACTCTTAGGCAAGATCAACAATCAGTCACAACCGAGTAGAGCTAATCTCACACGTGCAGCACCTTCAAAAGACTCGCAGCGAACCTCCCACATTTAGGAACACGAGGTTGCCTATCAGCTCTTTGTCTGGGGGATATCCTTTACATTAAGCCCAACAAAGAGAATTACAAACATGCAAAGTGCAAAATGCATATGACAGAGAGCTAGATAGCCAGTCAAAGGGACATTTGTTTGCAGTGTAACTGATGGAGCAGAAAGGCAGTGCCCCCATTTACTGAACTTCAGCTGGGGATCTAGCTTTGTTACTCCATTCGAGTCCCTGAATAATTTAGGTAGCACAGAGAGTATTGCTTAGGGGTGGCCATGACATTACAATGACTACATGGAAATATGCAAATACGGATTCCTTAAAAAATGAGGCTCAGCTTTCTCCCTCTTTCTATTCTGACCTTGGCACCACTACGAATGTGAGTGATTTATGCACAGAATACGTTCCTGATTACCAGACTCTTGCATGACATTGTTTTGCCCACTACAATCAAACAATGGGATTCAAATGCAAAATGACACGTAGGTGGCTATTTCTATGGTTTAGACAGAACCCCTTCTTACCTTGCTCCAAAAGATCCTCCTGTCACTTTTTCTCATTGGTCAGTTACATGCTGAGCTTTTATTTCTTGAAGGACTGTCCATTCACCATTGCCTTACTCTCCCTTTAGATATTATCGTGATTGCAAAGGTTTTTTACCGTATGGGCCCAGTTTAAATGTCACTTTCCTGGAGAAGAGTTTCCTGCATGCATCTGACAGGAAAATAGAATTTCTCTCTTACTTCCATGAGGTCATCACAGGGATGGACCCCTGCAATAAAAGACTGCTTGAAAAGAGAAAAACGGGTCTAATAGTACACATTGCACAAATCAGGCAGGAAAAGTCACCAAGAAAACACATTGAAAGTCACTGATTTGTAAGGTACTTCTATAGCATCTTCCACAAAGCATGGTGTTTTGTGGAGCAGTGACTAGAAAAAGAAAAGGGATTTTAGGTATCCAAAGACAGAGAAATTTAGGATGTTAAAGACATGGCATGAAGCCAGGGATGGTTTGATCCAAATGTTCCCTAAAAGTCTCATATATACTGAAAGTGGTAATTTTAGAGGGTGATGACATCATGGGGGTGTTACATTCATAAGGGGATTAACCCATAGATGAAATCATGCTTGAACAATTATCAATGGGTTCACCTGCTGATAAAAACATATTTGAATCTGCTTTAGGAGGTAGAGCCAGACCAGAAAAAGTGGTTGGTTGGATGTGACCTGGAAGAGTACCCTGTGTCGTTAGCCCCTTCCTCAATCTCTCGGCTTTTCTCCTACTCTGATATATGACCGTTCTGTGGTGTTTCTTAGCTTCCCCCAAACGTGACGCCTTGTGCCTTGAGGAGAAAATGTCACAGTACTAGGAAGAGGCTTCCTTGCCTCTAAGTTCCTGGTTTTTCCTCCTTTTAAAAGTTAGTACAAGCCTGCCATGGTTTCACTGTGGGAACTCAGCATGTCTACTTGACATATCTTAATTATTTTTCATATACATTGTTCCTCTGTCTCTTCTTTCTTCTCACTTCTGAGACCCCTTTCCATCTGCAAAAGATCTACCTCCCTATTTCTTTTCTGTTTTATTTTGATCTTTACTTCTATTTTGGCTTTATCATCTGAGAGAAACCATATGATATTTAAGTTTGTCTTTGTCTCATTTATTTCACTTAAGAATATGTTTTCTTTCTTTTTTTTTTTTAGGTTTTTTGAGACAGGGTCTTGCTTTTTGTGGTTCAGGCTGGCCCTGAGCTCATCCTCAAACTCACATCACAGCAATCCTCCTGCCTCTGCCTCCCGAGTGCTTGGATTACAGGCGTGAGCCACCACGCCCGGCACTGTGGTATGTGGTACTGGTTGCTGCTGGGGTGAGTCTCCACGCCCAGTATGGTATGTGGTTACCGGGGATCGAACCCGGGTCCTTGCGCTTGCAAGACAGGCGCTGGAATCACTGAGCTACATCCCCGGCCCAAGAATATGTTTTCAAAATGCATCTGTATTTCCACAAATGACTCAAATTTATCCTTATTTATAGCACAGTCACGCTTTCTATCGTATAAACACCATTTTTCTTTATTCATTCATTTGTGAATGGACATATGGTCTTCCAAGATTTATGTAGTCTGATTTCCGCTGCTATAAACATTGGTATGCATGAACGGCTGTAATATGATATGATACCTTTAACCCTCTCAGGAAGTCGCAGACGGTAGTACCTGGGTCGAATGGACTTTCTTTTAGCTTTTGGATAAATCTCCACAGTGATTTCAACAATAGATGGAGTAGTTCACTTTCCCAACAATGATGTGGAAGAGTTCTTTTCTCACCACAGCCGTGTCCATGTTTGTCGTTGTCTGATTCTTTATGATTGCCACTCTCTCTGGAGAGAAATCAAATCTCAGTGTTGTCTTTGTTTGAATTTCTCTAATGGCCAGAGATGCTGAACATACTTTTTCATGGATCTGTAGCCCTTTTGTATTTCTTCTGAGATGTGTCTATTCATTTCAATTGTCTCTTTTGACTGAGTCTTTTATTTTGGGGGGATCTAATACATGGATTTTTTTTTTTTTTTTTTTTTTTTGTAGTTCAGGCCTGAACTCAGCCTCAAACTCAGCAATTCTCCTGCTTCTGCCTCCCAAATGCAGTTAAAGGTGTGGACTACCACACTCTGCATTGTGGTATGTGGCACTGATTGCTCATGGATGTGAGCCACCAGGGCCAGCATTGTTGTACGTGGTTACCGAGGATCAGACCCTGGACCTTGAGCTTGCAAGGCAGGTGTAGGAACCACTGAGCTAAATCCCTGGCCCCTGGAAATTTTTAAAACAATCTAGATATTAGTCTATTGTCTGGGTGTAGCTAGCAAAAAATACCTCCTAGCTCTTTAATTCATTCATATTTATGCATTTATATGTTTCAATTTCATTAATTTCTACTCCTTAAACTAAAAATAAACTTGTTCTGTTTTTCTAATATGTGCCCTGACTCCAATATCTTTCCTCTTTGGACAGTTTTAACCAGGCTCCTTATATTTTGATATATTGTACTGATATTATTGTTGAACAAATAATAATAATTTTACCCATTGACTGTTGGAGTGTGTATTATTAAGTTTCCAGGTGTTTGTAAACTTGCGGTTTCTTTTTTTTTTTTTTTTTTTTAAGACAGGGTCTCGCTTTGTGGTTCAGGCTGGCCCTGAGCTCAGCCTCCAACTCACATCACAGCAATCCCCCTGCCTCTGCCTCCCGAGTGCTGGGATTACAGGCGAGAGCCACCACGCTCAGCACTGTGGTATGTGGTACTGGTAGCTGCTGGGCGTGAGTCTCCACATCCAGTATTGTATGTGGTTCCCCTTTGTGCTTGTAAGACAGGTGCCAGAATCACTGAGCTAAATCCCTGGCCCTCATGGTTTCGTTTGTGAGTCATTTCTAGCTTCTGTGCACAAGGATCTGCTAGTATTTCCGGTTCTTTCCTATGTACATAAGCACATCTTGTGGACTAGATGTGCTCTGTTTTGGAGAAAATCTCACGCGCTGTTGAGAATAACTACATTTTGCTGTCGTATACTCTGTAGATATCTATTAAGCCCATTTGCTCAACACTGTACTTGTGTTCTCAGGTTCCTCCGTTGGTTCAGTTGGTCTGTCTCTTTGTGAATGTGTGGAGGCCACTCCGTGAAATTGGATCTGGGTCTGTTTGATCTTCTGTGTGTTTGTTTGATGAATCTGGGTGCTCTTATGCTTGGTGCATATGTATTTACAATTGTTATCCCTTCTGATTGCATTATTCTGTGCAATAACTTCTATTGGTTTCTGTTGTCTTTTCCAATCAGTTCTAGTTCAGTGTCTCCTTGGTCTGTGAGTTAAACTGCTACCACGGCTTGCTCTGGGGCAGTCTGCTCCAGGGAACGTTATTTTCTGTTCTTTGATATTTAGTCTACGATTTTCTATTTTGGAGAGATTCTGACCATCATGCCTGCCTTTTCAGATCCCAGGTAAAGAGGGTGTTATCTGTTTTTTTAAAATTCAAATTTTTATTGGTATATTATATATACACATCATGGTCACATTCAGCATTGAAAATTTGTAGCAGTATTTGTTATTGACAAAATGCATGCTACACGTAGTCTGCTTCAGTGCGCTGGTCACACAGTCCCTGCACACCTTTTGACTCTGTGTTATCTGGGACAAACAACACTAACTGAATGCGCCTATACATTCATTAATCAATTCATATTGTGCGCATCTCTGCGTTATTTGGTTTCCCATGCCTGTGAGGAAAAAAAAAAACTGAAGGAAAAGCAATAGGAGGAAGGAAAGGCTTATTTGCCTCGAGGTTTCTGAGGCTTTAGTCCACCATTCCTTAGTTTCTAAGGTGAACCAGAAAAGTCACTGTGGACAGTTTAGGGAGAAGAGCGCTGTTCTTCACAATGCCTTGGGGCAGCCAGGAAGGAGCTCAGTGGAGAAGGTTCTTAAAAACAGTAGAAAATGCATGGAAAATAACAACAACAAAAAAACTTTTATAAGACTTTTAGCATCTAAATTTTCTTAGAACAGTGACTTTTTTTTTTTTTGAGCAGTGGAGGAAAATACATTGTATTCAGTTTTAGACTTGCATCATTAAATAAAATGAAGGCCTCATAATGATCACCTTGTCCAAGTGTGCCTTCCAGAAATACACACCAGCATCCTAGTTTGGGTCCACTATTCCCATGGATCTGTAATTCTCATGATTTGGATCTATAATTCCCATTGGAATTCCCATTGGAATTATACCCATGATTTGGATCTATAATTCCCATTATTCTACTATTCCCATGGAACATTTTGACATTCACACCTGAGTGATCATTCCAAGCCTGAGTTTTACGAGTTGGACGTTTCTCGTACCTTTCCAATGGAACCCCGGATAGAGGAAAAGGCAATAGATTGGCTTCCCTTTGCTCCGTTGTCAACAGAAGAAAATTCTCCATAGAGCTTCTGATGCTCACCTTTGATATTTACCTGTTTCAGTGCCTGTATGACAAGTGGTTTTACACAACTAATCTGTAACCAGCGACTCAGTGTAAGGAACCACAGCAGAGCTTGGAGATACCGAGGTTTCTACCCTCAAGAGGTGAGGTCCCAGTGTAGAAGCGGAGAGAGTATGTTGGATGATCTGAAATAACAAGCATTAGCTAATATCTATTTCAACAATGTTTCCTTATGGGAAAATATTACATTTGTAGCCAATGTTTCCATGAAAATTCAGGTTGATAGATATTTGGCTAAAGTTCACCAGCTTTTATAGTGTCATGCTTTGATAAACCACCACCAAACTTCTAAATGAGCAGCCATCTTCATCACTAATTGAATATTTTAACACTTTCTCTCTGTAGAGCTGGTGTTTCATTATATTTTCTATTTTGTGTCTTGCTTTTCATGCATTTAAAGTGCTGGAGCAGCTGTTTATTTGGAAAGATTCCATTATGACCATAATAATCTCCAACTAATTGCACATCAAATATTTATTTCTTGCACATTAAATTAATGAAGCAGTTTGAACAAGAGAAAAATTGGATCAGGTTGGCAAACAGTGCCTATAAATTCATGAAAGATTCCCAGTTCTTTTTTGGCAGGACTTTTTTTTAATACAGATTAACAGTTTGTAAATGGAAAAACCATCCCATTATCTAGCTGTGACTTTTAAAATATACATGCTTTATTTTTTAAACTGCTTCTCTGGATTTGCCCTTGCTATACATAACATAGCTTTCAGAAATTTAAAAAAATAGACAGATCATTAATTTTTAAATAAATTGCTAGCTCTTTTTCCTTGCATTTAATAGTATTCTTTCCCAAATTCTTTTGCTGATACTGTATTTTTTTATTCAAGTGAGTTGACTGTAAGAGACAGGACTGATGGTGTAATTCAGTGATAGAGTATGTGCGTAGCATGCAGGGCTTGAGAACACTTATCACTAGATCTATGCACAGCGTTAGATTTACACGATACCTCCTTGTTGAGTCAACGTGTGATGGCCGTGGAGCAGATCTACAGAATTTATTTATCCAGTGTAAATGACATTGCATACGCCTCAAAAGACTCCCCATTCCAATCACTCCGTCAGCATCTGGCAGTCACCAGTGTAGTCTAAGCCTGAGTTGCTTTGACTGTTTTCGATAAACCACCTAAGTAGAATCATGCAGTGTTCATTGTCCTGCAACTTGCTTTGTTTACTTAAAATACGATTCCTCCAAAGAAGACAGAAACCACAGCAGATACTCACTATAGGTTTCCCAACGATGCTAAATATCAGGAAGATGCAAATCCAAGCTACAAGGAGCTTTCCTTTCTTACTTCTCAGGATGACTATTATCAAACAGACTAAGATGACAGTTGCCCGGGGTGGGGTGTGGGAGGGAAGCAGAAGTTGGCTAAGGAAGTGCTTTAATGGAAAGCTCTTTTTAAAAAATAAGATAGCATTGTATGTTATATATTGTGAAACAGAAAATGCTCAAAGTGTAATAGGGTGAAGTGGGAAAATGTTGAGATTGTAACAAAAAAGTAAGGAAACAAATTTTATGTATATGGGGGGTGGTAGGGTGGGTAGGGCTATAGGAAAAAAATGAGAATTAAGATGTGTCTTATACTGGTACAAATCATCATGATGGAGTGCAATCATGATGTGTATATTTAATGTACCAATAAAGATAAAAAAAATAAAAAATAAGCAGCACATTCCACTTACATTTTTCTTTTAAAAAACTCTTTTCAAGATTCTTGATGTTATTTTCTTTTAGATCCAATGGTGATGTGTATGAAACAACCAAGTGTTTTTGTGCTGCATCTTAAAGAATTTTAGGAAAGAATTTTTGAGCAGTTCATCTATCGAGGCTAAAGAAAATCTCCATGGATTTCTTTTATTGGAACACATTACCTTCTTGTTTTCCAATAGGGAAAACTTGTATGGCGGTCACTGGACACAGTGGCATGATATTTACAATTTTTGATCGAGGTGTTACTATTTCCTGCGACGGGTCAACCCCTGAAAATTGATCCTTCTGCATAGTCCTTTTCAGTGGGGGTTTTGACTGTTTACACGGAAGTGAAAGATGATTTGAATTTATTTCTAGGAAGGACCTTCTAAGCTACTTAGGAGAAACTCACTCTGCTGTGTTCAGAGTCAAGAAGTCTGTGACTTGCCTTCCAAGAGGGGCAGGGTGAGATGTCCGTCTCCCCCTTCCACCCATTATGTTTCCCTTGGGAACTGCCAGTAACAGCAGAAGGAAACAGTAATACAGATCACAGCTATGGTACCTGTCTTTTAAGTTGTTTAACATGGCAGTACATGTCTCCTATAGAAACATACACTTAAAAGGATGTGGTATGTTTCAGTTTCTCTAGAAACAGGCTGTAGTCCAGATACTTCCTAACACATGACCAAGGAATAAAGATAGAAGAGACTCGGGGCACAATAGTAGGCCGAAAAAGTGGGCTGATAAAGAAGCCTGAAGCTTCTTTTTGCTTTGTTCTTTGCAAAATTTCTTGTACTCAGAACTTGATGGTAAAAAGGAAGATAAATGGAAAAAAAAGCTAACATATATGGGGGTTGGTAAGTTGTAGGGAGGGCAGGGGAAAGGGAAAAATAAGAATCAAGAGAGATCATGTACAAGAACAGATTCTCAATGAGGAATATGATCATAATGCGTTCTTAAAATGTAGCGATAAAAATAAATAAATTTCGCTCCTTCTTCCCTTCTTCATCTTCTCGCTTTTTATTCTTCTCTTTCTCCTCCCTTTCTTTTCTTTCCTGTTTTACTTTTCTGTACTCCTTCTCTTCCTTTTTTTTCATTCTTCCCCTGAAGCACCTTCCTCTTAGCATGAGTAATGACTCCTCAACTGTAGGCATTCCTGGCTCCTGCTGTTTAAACTCAACCTGCATTATACCTACCTGACCGTGTCTTTCTGTCTACCTGTCTTCTGCAGGTAGCTGAGTAAAACATGTGTCTTAATCTATCCAAATAGCATGGTATCGGAGCAGTGCTCCAGAAGGAGAAGATGGGCCATGTCTTCCTTTACAAAACATCCTCTTGAATGTGATCGAGATATCACTCACAAGCTAAGGGCAGAATGCACAGCAGGAGTCCATGGTCCAACTATGAAAAATTGTAGACAAATATAGATGCTCCTTCAAGTTTTGCCTCCCGAAGGAAATGTCACTCCAAAGAGCAGATGATACGTAGAATATCAAGTCATAGTCTCAGGGCTGGAAAAAGAGAGGCATTAGCTCTGAAGCTGTTTGGATGATTCTTACGAGTAGACACATTAGAAAACAACTCATCTAGAGTTTTGCCAAATGGGAAGGCCAGTGTACCATCATTAATTAGCCATCCCCTTGAAATAAGGCAGCAGAGTCACAATATCGAATTTGCTTCTTACAAAATAGCCACGTGATCACAGAAACAAGTTGTCACTTACGTTTTTCTCATATGTAGTTCGGCCATAATACTTATCTAATGACTGTGAGAGCTATGAGAATTCTAATATGGAAGGAATAGTACACATTGCGTGTGTAATTAGACAATGGTGACTATGGTAATTGGTTTTTTTTTTTAACCATTTAAACTTTTTCAGTAACTACCCTGAGTTCCTTCTTCAGTTGCAATGAAATTTCAATAACATGGAAAGCTGAATACATTAATTAAGTATTATCAATCCAGATCCATTTTCTATTCACTACTCTAATCCATATCCTGGTCATATTTTCAAGTCTTTTATTTTTTCTTAGAAAATTTGCTCGAACGGTACATAGCATGGACCAGAGCGTGCCAGAGATAGTTTTGTACCTGCTTCCTACTGTAGGAAAAATCTGTCTTCAGCTGAATTCTTTGGTCTCGGATTCTCACCTGTCAACGCTCTGCAGATGTTACTTGATCTTTCATTGTGGAGTTTGACAAAGAAACTGTAGCCAGGCTCACCCGCACTTCTTTTGTCTGCTAGGGTAACTATATGTCCCTTCCCTTGCATTTAAATTACGGTGACACAGCACGCCTGGTTTGGGATCTATTTTTATGAACATTTCCTGAAACCCAGCTCAAAGCTGTTCACTCAGCAACTGTGATGTTTCTTGACTGTAGAAAAATCTCCTTTTGTTCCTTCCTTGGCTATTATTTCTGCTCTATTTGCTTTCAAATCATCTCCAAGAATACTAATTATGAGTTGATTCTTCTCATTGTCACTTTGTAATTTTAATCTCCTTTCATTTTAATCTATTTGTCCTATTTTCCTGCATTCTGAGAAAGTGTCCATGTTTCACATGCCAGAAAATTGATCGATATTTTTTTTCTTTAGGGTCGGTCTCATTCTTTAATAATTCCGGTCAAAACTTTAGTTTTGTCAAGGAGCTTTACATTTCATTCTTTCCTTTCTAAAGTCAAGTATAATTCCACCTTGCACTGTTTTCTTTTTATACTCCAAACCCACCTTTGTATTTACAAACCAGCCGGGAAAAAAAAAAAAAAAAACCCTCCAAACTAACATAATCTAATTTTCATCAAATCCCAGGTCCTTAAAAGGTGATGATTTTGCGCCGGGAAGATTTAAAAAATTTTCCAAAATGACCCTCTCAGACCTTCTGCAGTTTAAAATGTTTTCAAAGTGAAGCAACAGATAACTCTGAAGATTTCTGTCTTCTATGGACTTCTCCAGGAAGCTGTCCCTTGCTGTGAACCATTTACACTTCTATAGATAACCTATATAAAATTAGAAAAAAAAAAAGAACTGAAGAACTATATTCATCCCTGCCTTGAAATAGGGTTGTCTCTCGCACCACATTAAGCCCTATGGTGAGGACGAGAGGGTGGAGACTGAGTTGACAGAGGATATCCTCTGAGCACAGTCCTAGCAATGACTTCCACCCCACCACCACCACCTTTGGGGGATTTGGCCCTCCTTTCACCCCCCAAAATCTCCAACTATACCATCCTTTCCTGTTACGGATTCAGCTTTGGGGAGCAATGAAAATGTAGTGCAAACTCGCCCACAGGAACGGATATATGAAAGACCTAAATGACTCCATTTCAAAGAACCGCTCCCATCTTAGAATAACAGTAATTAAATGTAAGCGTTGGTTCCAGGAAAGGCCTCATGACCGGGTTATAGACTCCAGGGCTAGGTGACCACAACATAAGCCCTAGTTACGGGAAAAGTCACAATGACCAGTGAGATAAGCTCTAATCACAGGGAAGACCACCCGAGGGGCCTAGATTCCGGGAAAAGTCACCAGATGTGCTCAGAACACTCATCCTTGGTAATATTTAGCAGTATCCCCTAGCAACGGCCCACCGGTAAGTACAAGGTTCAGATGTTCTTTTAGGTAACCTAGAACCATGAGCTTGCAGTATGGCCTGTTGAGCCCAGCCAATCGGGGTAAAACACCTCACGCTTTCCTAAACTCCACTAATCATGCACTGCCAGAATAACAATTTCCCCAATTTTGCTGTAACCTCCATGAAGACCCAGCTGATTGGAAGTTCTGAGCTCTCAGTTCTGATCCGCTGCTTCGGTGACAGTTGAGAGTTCCTGCTCGAGCTTGTAATAAAGACTCTCAAGTGCTTTACGTCGGACTCAGCTCCCTCGTGGTGACTGGGGGACTCAAAATCGGGGCACAGCAATATACTCAGTATATTGATCAAGCAACACGCACTCATCGGACACTTCCTATATATAAAGAAAGTACCATTTCTAAGAAGCATCTCAGCTCCCTCGTGGTCACTGGGGGACTCAAAATCGGGGCACAGCAATATACTCAGTATATTGATCAAGCAACACGCACTCATCGGACACTTCCTATATATAAAGAAAGTACCATTTCTAAGGAGCATTCCGCTCTTACCCGCAAACAGCTTACAAGTTCTGAAGTAGAGAATGTTTAGTAATAAGATGCGCAATTGCGGACGAGAGACGGCTGATGCAGTCTCTTGGCTCCACACATGTTTTTTAACAAACATGGATGGATTGGGTTGACTTTGCGGGAGATCGAATCCAACACCTCATGTACGCTAAACATCTGCTCCACACCACCAAGCTTCTCCCTCAGCCCCAGGAGGACGGTTTGATAGTGCACTGCAAGCTGCAGTAATATGACGGACTACGTGGGCTCTATAAAGGAAAAAAGCCAGATAGGGACATAAAGGAATCATGGGGCACTCAGACAGGAGGAAAGCCTTCCAGACCACAGAATTAAGCCATTTCCACGGTAAATATGAGGAAATTTCAGCTTGGGGAAGTTAGACATATCCAAGTTGGTGATTCAAGTACATTGAAAAGCCAGTAAGTAAGATTCAGAGTTAGAAGAATAAACACGCAGAGAGAAGAAGTATCGACAAAGAAACAAAATAGCTAAGGCATCTTTGGAAGTCGTTTATCTAAAATTCCTTTCAATATGTCAATGTCTTCTCTACTGTTCCATTCTTTGACAATTTTTCCCCCCACAAGCTTTCTCACAGACTGCCAAAAGAGCTCGAATTTGGCTTTAGTGATTGAAGAGGAAAGTCAAGTATGTGTCGACAGAGAAGAGTCCATATTCCACAGCCTTCAATCGACCTCACAAGGTGGTTTAAATTTGGAAACCATAAGGTTTCCTGAGAATGAGAAGCCAGGCCACCTGCTTCTCACCTCCCGCAACCAGTGCGGTTCAATGTTGCTTTCTTGAAGAAAATTAGCATTCCCGCTCCTGTCACACTTAAGGTGCCATATGGGGTTGTGGATATTAACAAGGACATCATACTCTTCCAGGTCACTCGTTGCATGTGAATAAAATCACCTTGTGATGACAGGTAAAAAAAAAAAAAAGCAGACAGTGAAAATCACCACTTCTTTTCCACGTTCCCCTACCTTGAGTTAGGTGTCTGGGATACTCACACCCACGTCCCATCTCCCTTTTACCAGTCTTGTGATTTTGAACTGAAATAAGCATCCATTAGCCACGTAGAGTATCGTAGCCCCTTGGGACACAGGCGCAGCTCACATAAGCAAGGAAGCAAGAACGTTGATACAGTTTTATGCTGTATGCTTTTCTTTCTTTCCTCTAGAGAGTTTATCATTTGCCGGGAGATTTTCTTTTCAATGAAAGCTTTTCGGACAAAGACAGTGAGACACGCATAAACGTCCATACATATTGGTGATTCTTGACATTGAGGATTTGGTGGTGTTAGGGTGAAGAGCTTTGGATTATTGTCAGAAGAAAATATATCTGCTCTTGTTTTAAGAAAATTGTGTCTCTCAGCTTCTCTGGGGAAGGCAATGTTGAGCCAAGAGATACTGTGGAGGTTTTGCTAGTGCTGCTCTGATTGTAGGCTGTCTCGTGGTGTGGAGTGTGAATTTTGGTATTTCTGTTTGTTGGGGGAAGTTCAGTGATAGCTGTGCTATGGTGGGAGATAGAAGAAGATTTGAAAACACTGCTGGTTATACTAGGCCTTTTAAAGATGAGACCTTTCTGGTCAGCACGCCATAAATATTCTCTGGCGAGTCTGTATCTTACCCATGAGGCAAATATCACGGCATTCATCTTATACAGAAGAAAGCTGGGGCTATGAGAATGTGTTGGACAAGTTTTTGTTATGATCATGACACAGTACCAGAGAGGAATAAATCCAAAGGAGGGAAGGACTGTCTTGGCTAACCTTTTCATAGGTGTCAGTCCGTGGTCACCTGGCATTGCTGCTTTGGACTTGTAGAGACAAAATATATCATGGCTGACTTGCATGAAAAAAGAGGCTGCTTGCCTCATGGCGTTTGGGAAGGAAAGAGAAAGATAAAGGAAAGGACTGGGGGCCTAGTATCCGCTTCTAGGCCACACCCTCGGTGACTCCACTTCCTGTTTACCTTGTAAAAGTTCTGCCTCCTGCCAGTTGTCCCCCAGGCCAGGAAGCCAAACCTTAAACGCAAAGCTTTTGGGGAAGAGCTCAGATCCGGAGTACAGCAGAGAGTACGTCAATCGCCAAGGTTCTTACTAAGAGGTGAGCCCAGGACTAAAACTAGGTCATATAGTAGGTACTGTGAAATAGAAAATATCGAAAAAGAAATGGGATATAGGGCTAAGTAATGAGGGAAAAAGTCATGTGACGGTGATAAGAAAAAAAGAAATGAAGCTTATGTGTATAGGGGGTGGGAGGTTGTACGCTGGGTAGCGGAATGGGAAAAATTGAGAACTAAGTCGTGTCATATACTGGTACAAGTTCTCAGTGTTGAATGCAAAGAGAAGTATCGGGTTAAGTCTAAGGCTGTCTTTCCTGGCTTCTTCCAGATCCTAAGGTACTGTATTAGAGCTCTGTTCTTCTGTAGGATACAGTACATGGTACTGGGCTGCTGGAAATAAGAGTGATCGCCACAAAGTAGAGAGAGGTGGTGCAGAGAGTCTTCCTTTAATTTTTCCATTGCTATGAGCTGAAAGCATAGGCTGAATAATGTAAAAGCAGTATCATTTGCTTGATAATTCTGGAAGTCTGAGGTCATGGTAGCAACATTTGTTTGGCATTTGAGGGCCCTCCTTTGTCAGCAGAACTTTGCAAAGAATATCACCCAGAGGGGGCAGAGAGCAAGGACACTAGGTCAGTCTCTGTGCCTCCCTTTAGAAAGACCTTAATGGTATCCTGAGAGCTCAGCCTTTCAAGACCTTACTTAGTCTGGATTATCTTCCAAAGGCCCCACTCTTAGTGACACAATCAAAAGGAAATAGAGCTCCAGAGAGTTACACATACAGATCATGGTGGGCATATTTGCATTTCCTACCGTGCAGAGTTAAGTCTAATGCTGAGAATGTGATCACTGTGGTGTCCTACAGGTCGGCCATGGATTTGAGATCACTACGGTGACATGGGACGTAGTGCCATTTTTGATGTGGGTATAAATAAGTGAAGCAATGGTGAATGTGTTTGCTTATGTCCGATGAATTTATTTTGCTGTGTGTGACAGTTCGGAGGAAATGAGGTAGGGAGTGATAACTTTTGTCATTGTAAGTGTAATCTGAAAAGGGAAGCCCTGTGGTTCCACTGCGATTCATGTCTTTAATTCCCACTGCACATAATATGAACAAAAAGACACTTTTAGGGTGATTCTCAGAGGCTGGACCTCCTGAGGGCTGACCACCAACTCACAATTTTGCAGCTACCTGCCATCTTCTGGCCTGGAGTCATAAGAATCTTTCTCAGATGCTGCATCATAGAGCTCATCTGGCATCAAAGTAACTGGGTGTTCTCTCTCTGAGTCATGAGTGCTTCAAAGAACGGAGCTGGCCACACATCTCTGAAATGCAAAATCCATGCTCCATAGTATGACTTTGCTTGTTTCCCTTCCTGAGCAGCATGAATTAAAAATGTGAGCACTGAGCCAGTGATTTAGTTTAGTGGTTTTGGCCCCTGCTTTGCCAGTGTGAGAACCCGGGTTTGATTCCCCAGTAACCCCTTATAACAATACTGGGCATGGAGACTCATGCCTACCAGCAATCAGAACCACATACCACAGTGCCGGGCATGGTGGCTCACACCTGTAACCCCAGCACTCGGGAGGCAGAGGCAGGAGGATTGTTGTGAGTTCAAGTCTAAGCTCAGGGCCAGCCTGAAGCCTGAAATACAAAAAAAAAAAAAAAGACCCTGTTTCAAAAAAAAAAAAAGTGAGCATTATGCAGCCTGGAAGACAAGTAAAAGCAACAGTCAAAATGCAAGGTAGGCATAAATTATGTCTAGGAAATTTGTGTGTGTGTGTGTGTGTGTGTGTACGCACACCTACATGCATGCTTACCGATATTTAATTCATTTTCTTCTTTTCATTATCTTCCAAAGTACATATTCAGTGACTATTCCCATACATTTGTGAAAAAAAATAGTAGATGTACTGTCAATCTGATGGAAAACGTCTCTGATTTTGAGCTCCATCAACAGAAAATCAAATGCTTATGACTTTTCCTGAATAATCCTTCTATATCACAATTGTTTTAAATACCAACTGTACGTGTCATGCCATGTGTTCTACCAAAAGATACAGTCCTATATCTGTAAGGGTTTTGCCTCTGCTATAGAGCTCTCCATTAAACATTGAACATAAGTTTACAGTGCTTAATTCAAGCATGTCGGGGAGGAGAAAAATAAAAGAACAAGATACCTTGGAGTAAGAGTCACTGCACAAAATAGGAAATGACCAGAATAGCTACCCTTATCATCTCAGGAACACTGCAGACAGACATTTCACGGGATGCTGCTGGGGAAACAGATAACCGTGCCTGACACTGCAAGGGGAGGTCATAAAAAGAAATTGCTCCCGGACATAGTGGAATGGAATACAAAGCAAAATAGCTCTATCAGGCAGGGCCCTTGAAAATCCAGTGTAGAAAGCAGGGCTTTCTATGTCCTTTTGAGTGTCCTGCCTAGATTATCCGGGACAGCCATCAGCTGGACCCTGCTTCTCTAAAAAAATACAGTCAGAGCTGGCTACAAGAAGCGGGGTGGGGAGTTGGTAGGTCTCCAGCTAAAGGAGATTTTATTATTCCTGGAAGCCACCCTTTCATGTTGATTATGCGGGCAATTCCTTTTCAAGAAGATAGACAGCTCTGAGTATTTTAATTCCTTGTTTTGCTATAACACATGCCCAGTATCAATCCTCCTGGCACGTCACCCTGTCCCTATCAAACTACATCAAAAAATATTTGGGAACCACGGTACTCAAAGTTATAGGGAATAAATAGACCAGTAACACAGGTGAGTCTTTGGCCTGGGGGATCTTCAAAGTATGGTCCACAAGATACATCTTATTTGTCATTTGTTTTTTTCATTAAAGTGTGGTTGGAACGTAGCCACGTCCACCATTGCATTTCCATAACATGTGTGTCTTCTTTGATGCTGCAGAGCTCCCTTGGCAGACACCAGCTGGGTCTCAAAGCTGAACATATTTATCTTCCAGGCCTTGGTAGAAAAGAATCTTTACCACTTTCTAATTTGGATGTAGGAGAGCGTATAGACCTCCGTGGTGGAACCAAAATGGGAAATGGGGCCCTGGTGGGTGGCGACGTCTGGTTTCTTATGTGGCCATGATGTGAGTGTATCCCTCTAAAGGTTTAGGTGCTGAAAAGTCATACCTCGCTGTGGCATCACGGAGGAGTTGGAGAAGACTTAAGAGGTTGAGGCAAGGGCACCTGGGTAGGTCTTTGGATTTTCATTCAAAGGAGTTAGGTCATGGCGAGGACTGAATTGGTCATCTAAAGCGAGTTAGTCTATGCAAGAGTGAAGGGTTGAGAATGAACATGTCTGTCCCCTCTGGTTTCTGGTCTTATCCTGCGACCTTTATGGCTTCCTTGACCTCTCTGGGTTGCCACTGTTCCTTGAGAGTAGACTCATGGCCTCAGACCTCCAGAATGGTGAGCTAAACAAACGTATTTTCTTGAGGCATCTTGTAGCAGCCCAGGAGAAATGGATTCGAACTCTGATTTGTGGTTCTTGAACTCACAGTGATAGTCCCTGCCTGGAGATGTGACCGGACAGAACAAGAGTCCATTGACTAGCCCAGAACACATTTTTATTTGGTTCTGGTGGTAAGGTTGTGTTTGATTCCTCCTTTCTCCATAGGCGTTCAACCTCATCAAAGGCTTAGCTCTAAGCAACAGTCGGCAGTGCTCCTGTGACCTTTCTTATTTTTGGAAAGACAAGGTTGAGTCCACTCTGTTGGAGTATCTTCCACCACGACAGGCAAGATTAATCTTTTGATGTCTCACTGCTTTGAGGTCGGCCACATCTGCACTGTGCCTTCTTAGTGTTGCTGCCTGGGTTCTGTTGCTGGGAGATGTGTTTTCTGGTCTGGAGTTTTGGCTCCTGCTTTTCCATTTTCCTTATTTTTCTCTCTCTCTTTCTCTGTTTTTCTTTTTCATATTAAATACAATGAAGTGAATTCAAAATATGAGCTTACCATTCTAGTTTCAGTGAGACAGAAGAAAACATGTACATTTAACGGAACTATGTTGGACCTCGGATGTCCTAGGCTCAATGATTCCTTCATGCTGTCCCATGCTGACGTTCTAACATCTCCAAATTGGAAATTACACATCACGGAGAGAACGTCACTTGATAAATGCTAAAGCCTCAGAGGGTTCATGAGCAAGAAAAGCTGTCAACAAAGTGGATCAGATAAAAAAAAATAGAAGGCAGAGTCGCTAAAGCAGAGTACTGATTCATTATGTGAACAAGCACCTAAGAGAAAAATGAAAATTTTCTGAAGGGCAAAGCAAAACCTTTCTGTTAATTACATTCCAAATATAGGTACAATGTGGAAAAAAAAATAAGGACAGTGCATGTTGCTGAAAGAATTAATGAAAATAGCTACTTGTATATCACAATCAAGTCTCCTCTTTTCCACGTGAGACAGTATCACCTATTTAAATCTGAAGCTATTTTCTCATCTGCGCCGTCTGTGCAGGCCCCATGTCTGAGACAGACAGAGTGAAAGAAGCAGAATCCATTCCAGGCAATTAATCGGTGGACTCGCTTGCAAAATAGCCTCTCCTTTCTCTGAATTAAGAAATATTTACTCTTCTTCAGCAGATGTCACGTGAGAAATGATTAGTCTTCCCAGTTTTCCAGTGAAATCTCTCTTTTGTCACATTAAAAATTGATCTGTGCATATTAAAATGCTACAAGCAAAAGCTCCCTTCACTGTAGGAAAACAGGCATTGTTAGTAAGTACAATACTTTTCCTGCTCAACTTTGAGGTTTCTGTATAATCTTAAAGCTAAAAATACTCAAATATGACTTTGTTAACAACAACCAAAAAAACTAGAAAATAGGCTACATCATTCAACTGGAAAGAAAAACCTATTAAAATTGTCAAAAGAATACAAATCCTTCCTCTTATCGGAGGCTGCTACTATTTTTTCCCAGTCCATTTATTTTATACAATGGCCCCAAGTATGATATTTAGATAAATATGAGTTTTGAGTAGACGATTTATTTTCCTTTGAATATCAGATTCTATTAGGTGTATTAAAATGATTCCTCCAACGTAATAGGTTTATATTACTATAAGTTAAATAACTGTTGATTTTTCTAACAAAACAAATGAAAGAATGGTCCATTCTCATACAAAGAATTGTACAACAGTACCGTGCTTATAAATTCAGATGTATATAATTGGTGCTGCAGATCTTAATAAAACCAGGCTTTTTCCTGGGGCCAAGGATAGCGAGGTTGGAAGCCTTTGGGGGGGGGGGGTGGTCGGGAAATATGAGGGTTAGAGTTGAGGTGTGAGTATTGAAATGCTCAGTGTGCACGAAGCCCAGTGGTACTGCATGTGTTTCGCATGTTCGACCCCCAGGTTTGACCTCCAGCTCTGTAAAAGAAAAAAAGAGATCGTGATAGTCTCAGTGAGAAAAGGATTCATTCCAGCAAGGTTGGCCATAAGAATAGAACACATCTCAAGAGGCAGGATGGCGAGGTGGTAGAACAAGCCTCGAGGGAGAAATCCATTAGTGAAGTAGGGGAGAAAAATGGCCTCAGACGCCGCGAACGTTTCCATCCAAGTTGAAGCGCTGAAAGCTTCTGTTGTAATTTGCTCAATGAGCAACGCTTTTCAAATATGAATTACTTCTATCACTCGAATTTGTCAGCGTTTACCCCGGTGGAAGTCTGATGCCACGGGAAGGTGGGAGGTGTGGGAGACGGGATTGTGGGGGTCCAGTGAGACTCAGGTACACAGTGAGCACACGCTGTCAATCTCCTTATCTTCAGGGACCGGGACCTGGGGCCAGAAGCACCGGCCATGTACTGAGGAGAAGGAAGAGATGCAGAGTATTGCAAGAGTAAATACTGAGGTGCAGGAACTTATGCTTTGTTGTGCTCTGGGCTTGCTTATGCCCTTCTTTCCCTTTCTTGCAGGGTCCTCCGTCTAGTCCTCATGCTTTTCTTCCTTTTCTGTGAGACACAAAAGACAGGAACATAGAGAGATGCTATAAGTGCTGTCTCATAGTCATCTCGCTTGGTGGGGACAGTATAGCCTGCTGTGGGATCCTGAGCCACAGAAACTAGTGGGCACGGGATAGAAGTTGCACACGGGGGACCTCAGACACCCCCCTTGTAGGGGAAAATGTAACCGTTTAGCAGTTTCTTGGGACAACCAGTTAAGCAGAACTTCTGCAGAGCTCCTTATGCAGAACTCCTGAGTTTCTTTATCAGCAGTTCACAAGATCTTTCCCAGACATCTTGTTAAGTTTTGTGTAACTGAATCTTGCAAACGACAATGGTAAACAAACACTGGGATAGGAATCAGGAAGAACTGCAAGGCCTGTCCCAGGAACTGCCCAAGCCCACCTCTTCTGTTTTTACCCCTATGCACTGCTACTTTGTATTGGCTCCATAATAAAAGAGCTGTTGGAAGACAGCTTGGAGCTTCAGTCCTCTGAGGCTGCTCTCCCTGCTGGAACTCATCTCTGAGTGCCTCGTCTCTTTCTGCGACCCCTGACATTACATTGGATTTACACCGACACCCACCCCCTTGCAAATGTGATTTGCCAAGAGCAGAAGTAAGGCATAAAACACCCTTTTCCAAACCTCTCTTTCAAAATTCAACTGCAAAGTACGTTTTCCCATATGCACTGTACTAAAGAGTGCATGTCCGGAAAGAGCCAGGGAGGCGGCGCGTCGGTGATGTGAGTGTTCCCACCGCTTTCCTTAACTTGAAAATTTCAACTCGATATTACTTATAGGGAGAGAGAGAAACAAAAAAACTCTTTCTGCTCAGATTGCTTAAAATTCCTTGATGGGTTCAGGCATTGTACAGATGGAAAATAAATGCTTTCAGAGTGAAAATAAAATATTAATGACTTTTAGATGTACAGCATAAAAACAGCAAGAACAAAAACTCTGGTTTTGCATTTTCTACCTCACTCAAATATATGTATAGTCCAAGGCTGCTTCTCTGAGAGTAGATGTGGTGTTTACTTAAAAGTAAATGGTGCCACGTACTTTTCGAGATGGAGTTGAACACTTGGCGCCTTTTGGATTTGGAAGAAACAGAGGGCAGAAGTGAAAGAATAGAGAAGCACAACGTACACTGTCTCTGGAGTGGGCATAGATCACGAGAAGATGGTGTGAGCGACATGAATGTAATTATTTAAGATTGGGAAATGAGTATCCGTTTCCAACGGAGAGATGGCCTTGCAGATTATGCGAAAAGGCAAGGGAAGAAAGCGGTTGCAGGGACTCTATTGACTGCTGGTTTCTGTTTACAAATTAAGGAGACAGGGAATACATTTTAATGACCGTAATCGCACAGCCACGGGCAAACAGCGAGCTTATTATTTGCGACTTGCGCGCTCTCTGCCAGGGAGATACAGTTTCATAGGAGTAAAATCTATAATTTGGAACAGGTTTAACAATGATGATGACGAGCACACCAGTGATTCCTAATGAATGTGTCTCGTGTCGAGTGTTAATTTAGAATTTAAAGAGCAGGACTCTGTGTTTGATCCGACGAATGTGTGTTGATAGTGACGTGTGAAAGCCACAATGTAAGTGATTCAAAGATAGACTCCATCGTATCCAGGTATCCATGGCTGGCAGAACATTTGAATTACGGGCAGAAAGGATATCTCCGTGTTTTGTGACGTTTTTAAGTTTCTCACACAACGATTTCCATGCTAGCCTAAGACGCTGATGCTCCCCGAATGCATATAGGGTTTTAAATTTTCCTGGATGGCTGCTCATCTGGGTGCTACGTGCATCTAACACTCATTACATCTTCACTGTTTGCATCTATGTTCCCAAGAACCCACTGACGAGTCATAAGTGCTATTATGAAACACCCTGGTAAACTGATTTTGCGCTCTGACCTAGGCTAAGTGTCTGGAACCTTGGCAATACCTTCGAACGTCCGGGGCACCTTTCAAAGAAGCCAACACCGGCCCAGCCTGGGGGTGCAGACCTACCGTCCCAGAACTCTGGGAAATGAAAGAAGAAGGACTACAAGTTCCTGGGTAACTTTGCAGCTCAAAAGAACTGATCTACAAATACATAAATAATCAAATAAGTAAACAAATAAGGTAAATAACTTTAGGGCTAGGGATGTTCCTCAGTTCTGAGTTCAATCCTCAGAACTAAAAAAACAAAACAAAACAAAACAAAACCTCCAGTGCCTTTCTAAACCAATTAAATCAGACTTTGGCAACCATGATGTGTACAAATTCCCCCAGAATGATAACAGCATCCAGCCTAGAGATCCTAAGGTATGACATGACCACTTGGTTATTCTAATGTCTATTTAGAGCATACTTTTTTGCTTTAGGGGATATGGCTGTCAGGAGAGGTTAGAATCTTAAACCAATAAATTGAGGAATACGTGTGCATTACCTCCCTTGAGGCAGAAATGAGCGTACTGAATCTTTAGAAAAGTCACGTGTTAGCACACCTACACACACACACACACACACACACACACACACACGTACACACACACATTGAGCAAAAAATAAATCCTTGGAAATGTTGACTTCATCCAAGACCCTCACATTTCTTTGCAGTCACTTAAGTAGCTGTGCTCCTAGTGTGGAAAAGAGTCAGGTTACCTAACCGTTAAGGTGAGAGATCACTTTTAATTTCTTCTTTTCTTTAGGACGTCCATTCTTAGCATCTCATAAATACAGGACTCTGTTTTCTGTGGGAAAAAGGCTGGGTTTTCTTTTTCTTTTTGTTTTCTTTAGTATTCATGGGTTTTGCCTTCAATGGTGGGACTTAACTTGCATGAAAATGCATGGGGAAGAAACTGCAGGATCTGGAACCTCTTCAGACATTTCTTATTTCCCACACGGAAAGAACCTGACCTGTACATCTGAGAAGTCTACTAACAACCTAGATGCAGACTTTGGCCCAACAAGAGAAGCTCTTTGCTGATCATGTACAGAAATATATTTTACTTTTTTTTTTTTTTTTGAGACAAAATCTTGCTTTGTAGTTCAAACTAGTCCTGGGCTCACTGTGTAGCCTCAAACGCACAGTAAGCCTGCTGCCTCTGCCTCCCAAGTGCTGGGATTACAGGTGTGAGCCACCACACACACCACTGTGGTGTGTAGTACTGATTGCTGGTGTGCATGAGCCACCATGCCTGGCATTGTGGTATGGGGTCACAGAGGATCGAACTAGGGACCTTGTTGTTGAAACGCAGGTGCCAGAACCACTGAGTTAAATCCATAGAGCGTTTTACTTTTTTTTTTTTGTTCACATGGCAAACTTTAGATATGAAACATCAGAACTGGGAAAACTCTTATGATATCACCTAAAATACTGTTTTCTTTTTCCCATTGTGAGATGTTTTCTAATCATCTAATTCTAAAGAACTTCAACTACAGCATCTATAAAATGGGGGCAAAGAAAAAATACTGTGGAGATTATCAGTAACAAGCAAAAGTAAACAAAGATATTAGGAAACTGGGAATGTCAGTGGACATGAGCAGGGGAAAAATGCGAGGAATGGAAAGAGAAAGAAAAAACAAAAGATCAAAATGCTATGTGTATATGTATCAGTACCTCACAAAGAATATATTCATTAGGTACTGTAAACCTATCTTAATAAGAGTTTTTTAAAAATACTATCCTTGCAGTGTTTTTGAGAGAGATCAAGTGCACTTCCGAAGAGCCTGGTAAAATGGCAGATGCACGGAGAATACTTAAGTTATAAATTTTGTCAGTATGACCATTTTTAAGAGGCTAACTTCTACATTTTTTTTGTATACCAGGGATCGAACTCAGAACCTTGGAGGAAAATGAGGTGCTCACAAGGAAAGAGACAGTGGTGGTTAAGACCTTGGTAAATTATTGCCTTCAGTTGTGCCCCGGAAGTTGTATTCCTTTCTTTAAAAAAAATTTTTCTCCCATGACATTTTACTGCTTAAAAATGTACCAAGAAAGATTTGAATTAAAAAAAGAAAATTGTATAGGGTAGACAGGCACAAAGTAGCTACACACCCTAGTTTCGTAGCTGGTTTAACAAAACAAAACAAAACAAAAACAAACCTCTGAAAATACAGATGAAGTTGTGTTCTTTCCAACGTTTCTCACTTAAGAAGAAATGGCATCATGCTTGAGCTCACTAATTTGAAATTTTATGGTGATTTTCACATCACCTCGCAAGGCGCTACCTCTGCAAAACAAAATGCTTCTTTCTCTCTGGTGTAACTTCTTAAAGTAAAGGGCGCAGACACATCTTGAATTGGCAACGTAATTCAAACTCCTCTTTTCACCAAATGTGAGGGTGATGGACTTTTCTCTCCTCTCCCATAGACTTTCCCCTTTTGTCACTTTAAAACAAAACCTGTACTTCCCTCATTGTGTCTGATGAGTGCTGTCAGTGCATTTTAAGGCGATCTCTGGGCAAGCGTGCTTGTCGTATATAAAATATTCAGTTTACCTAATTGTTAAGGCAAGAGGTGTTTCTCTTTTTATTCTTCAGATGGAAAAGGTCTAGTGTGAAAGGCCCTTGAATCTATATAAAATCAGCACTATTGCTTGCACTGTCCGTTGCTATGGATACGTACCCTTATGATCTGTAGGTAGGACGTAATTCACCGTTCTGCAGAGCAAACCCATCAGGGACAATTTAGGTAGAGAGCCAAGAGAAATATTTTTTTTAAAAAGATTTTTAAAAGAAATTACCCACACTTGAGAAAAAATAAAACCCCTCACTTTGTTTTGTAAAACATTCTCTTGTTTTGTGATTAAATATTCATATCTTTTCAACTCTATTCTTTCTGTCCTAGGCATCTAATTTTTCTATTTACTACTTAAAAGGGATACGCTAGCTGGATAGGACAAAAATTTCTTTTTTAAAGGAAAAGATTGTCTTCGCCACGGAATAGTGCACAAAATAATGTGAGACATTTGTAGACACTGAAACAGTTTATTGTTTGCCATTATGAATAATGAACAATTGCTTTCGAATTTTGAGCTTCAGAAGCGGTCTCTTTGTAAACAGATTTTCAGAGGCACAAAATCTCTATTAAATTTCACTGAATGGCCTCTGATGAAATAATAGAGCTACGATGCTTTGCTGAACAGCAAACCGAATTAGCAAATGGGTTTTTAATCTGGAAGTAAATGAAAATTGGGAGTCACAGAATGATCAGGTTAACAGCTCCTTGCTTAAAACAGCCTATTAATATTCATGGATTGCTCACTGGTTAAGGAAAGTGATAGATCCATAGATTACAAACACAAAGAGATGTGAATGGAATAATTGGCTAATTGTACCGCAGTAGGTCTGATTTCTCCCGAGAATTCATTCCATCCCAAACACATGGTCACGTTTTGATCACAAGAAACAGGACTTCATAGCTGAGATATTAAAATGGCTGGTAAATGCTGATTCTTACAGGAATGTTATATAGCTGAGGATGGACTATCTTAATCAAAAGTTAAAGTTTTAGGAACTAGAGATATGAAAAGGTGATAAAATAATTAAAATAAAATAATAGAAGTACCATTGAAATGGTAGGAAAGAAGTCACTTTGGGAGATAAAAAGAAACCACTGGAAATAAAAAATGAAGAAGATACAGAGAAATAAAGACACTAGAAATTTTTTTAAAAGTGAGACGCTGAACTTATCCAGCTCTGTGTGAGAAGAAGGAATTGTGAATGTGAAACCAAAAGACCTAAAGCTGCTATCATCTCGTTCCATAGCTACATGCTGACTGTATTATTGGTCAATACTTTGTAGAGGAAAAAGCCACTGGAGACACGGATGCTAAACAGAAAAGACAGACACAATTAATGGGTAACCTTGATTGAAAGTTGACAAGTAGCTGGGTGTGGGAGCTCGCATCTATAATCCCCGGTGCTCAAAAGGCAGAGGCAGAAGGATTGCCACAAGTCTGGAGCTACCTTGCACTACATAGTGAGTTCGGGGCCAGCCTGAACTTTGAAGAGAGATCCTGTCTGAAAAAAACTAAATAAAAATTTAAAAAATAAATATAAAGATAGTAAGTACACAGAGAGATAAAGGGATGAGTACATTAATAGATGGCATAGGTTAACAGTCACGTAAAGTTAAATGAGATACACACATAGATATGATGGATAAGTACATTTTGACAGATATTGAAAGAGATGAAAGAAATAGAGATGGGTAGATAAAGACAGGTATGTAGTAGGTAAAATAAACAGGTAAGAGATACATATATGCTAGATACAAACACATGGCTCTTGTCCTAGTTACTTTTCTCATTGCTGAGATAAAATACCCGACATCCAAAGTGTAAGGAGCCAAGCTATGTTTTGGCCAACAGTTTGTAGGAGTTTCAGTCCATGGTGATCCTTTTTTTTTTTTTTTTTGCAGACAGGGTCTCACTTTGTAGTTCAGGCTGGCCCTGAGCTCAGCCTTCAACTCACATCACAGCAACCCTCCTGCCTCTGCCTCCTGAGTGCTGAGATTACAGGTGTAATCCACGCCTGGCACTGTGGTATGTGGTACTGATTGCTGCTGGGAGTGAGTCTCCACGCCCTGTATTGTATGTGGTTACCAGGGATTGAATCTGGGCCCTTGCACTTGCAAGACGGGAGCTGGAACCACTGAGCTACATCCCCGGCCCCTGTGGTGATTCTTAATGTGGCCTGTGGAAGGCAGGCAGCAGCAGCAGCAGGAAGCCTTCTTTTGTCCTTTATCCCAGGCATGCTACGAACCTTATGAGTGATGCCACCCACACTGAAGGTACAGCTTTTGTGCTACTTACAACCAGCAGACTAACTGAGCACTACACACTGTCAGTCCCAGCATCACAGAGTCAAGATGTAGCCAACTCCAAAATGTTCCATGATGCAGTGCATAAGGCCCTGGGGAAACATCTAGACGGAAGGCACATATTATTATAGGCAAATCTGACAAATCTTCATCTGTCGGTGAGACACTGAAGAGCAAAAACTGGGGTCTCCCAGAGTCAAAGAGATTCAGTTTCAAAACAATCACACAAAAACCCCACTGATTCTCTGGCACATGGTTGAATTCATATCTTGGGTATTTGGAACTGTGCTGTAATAAGTGTGGACTGTCTCTTTGGCACTATGCTTTCGACTCCTCGGTGCCCAGCAGTAGACACACTTGATCCTAGCGTATTTCTGCAGCTGTGGAAGCAATTGACATTCTCACCCACCATGTGCGATGGTTTCCTTTTCTCCAGGTCTTCACCAGCACCAGTTGTTTTCCTACGTGCACATCTTTGACCAGAAGAGAAAATAAAAGCATCCTCACCAAATACTTGACAAACACCATCTAGCATGTGTCCACTTTTAGAAATGCTTTACATCCAAACTAGCTTCACATGGAGGGTACGTTGCCCCTGGAGGAAGAATATGTTTTCCATGCCCCATGATTCCACTCCATCTTTGCTACACAAATACCGATGTATAAGACGTCAGTCATACTGTGGACCATCAAATCCTCCTTCCTTTTCACTCTAGATTATTTTCTCAACTTCCCACATCCTTTATATAAGCACAAATTCTCACCTGAATACTTTTTTTTTTTTTTCATCTTTGGAAACATCTCAGAGTCCACGGAAAAATCATCTGCTAACACAAATATTTTGTAAAAATGTTATACGCTCAGAAATATCCATTTTTACAGTGTTTTAAGCAGTGGCCTTGCAAAGGAGCTCCTTTCTGAGGCACTATTTAGGTAGCACAGATCTGAATTTAAAAAAAGAAATCACCACTATCAACCATCTATGAAGCCAAACCACAGGAAACAGCAGAAGAACATATTGATGTCTATTAAGGGTCACGTTTCACATTGTCTTTGTATTTTACCGACTGTGTAGCATTATTTAAATTTCACCAGCTAACATTTTGTGCTCTCGGCTTCGTTTTCCTTTTGCTTCTGACATATGACACTTTGCAACTCACATCTCTTCTACAGGGCAGCCTGATCCCCTGCGTATCCTAAATTATTAATCCACACGTCAAGGGAAGAAAACTAAGATCGACTCCTTTAGCAGCCTGAGTACTATTGAAGTCAATACATCCACAGATGTTGACCTTTCAAGTTGTTTTCCAGCAGGGTGGACTGTTTTGGAGGAAGCTAATTCGGTGGCCTCTGCAGGGAAGCTACACAGTACCACAGACAAAATAACTATGGGGGAGATAAGGGGAAGAGATTGTGTTTCTAATACTGCCTTCCAGTTTCCCATCAAACTTCTCCTTTCCGCTTCCTCCTCCATGTAAGGGAAGGGCTGGGATTCACGCTTCAGTGCTTTTCATTTCCGCTTCCGGTACGGAAGGGTTTTTTTTGCATATGTGACGGTCACGTGCTCTTGTCACTAGAAACCGAGGCTAGCATTCTGAGTCTCAGGTACCGGTGGCTCCCAATTCTTTCTTCTTTTCCCTCTGAGATTGCTGCTCTTGCTATTGTGCTTCCAAATGGAGATGTGTGACTGCGAGGCTGGCTGGAAATCTGATGTTTTTTTTCTTCTTTGTTACTCATTGTACTATTTTCTCTGGCATAAAAGGAATTAGAGAGAGAGAGAGAAAGAGAGAGACTGTTGAGGAATTTCCTAGTTCATGCAGGTTCAAGAGAACCAATGAAAAGGACAGATAGAATTTCCTGCACATCTCATTGGCTCTTTCATGTTAAAATTTCATTTAAAATGAGTCTTATTCCCCCTTCTCCTATATTGCAAGTGGTGGGTCACATCCATTTTAAAGATGTGTTCCATTCTCTGCATTTAAAATAAATAGACACTTGATGTGGTAGTACATCTTTGTAATCCCGGAATTATGGTGGACTGAAGGATGAGGATAGTACTGTAGGGCTTAGTCTGGACCACTGAGAGTCTTAGCAAGGTCCTGTCTCAAAATGTAATACTGCAGAAAGGGATTGAGTACGCTGCTCTGTATGAAAGGTCTGGGTTTAATGTCTAGCACTGGAAAAGAAAGGAGAAAGAAAGATAGGAAGGAGGGAAAGAAAGAAATGAAAAAGAAAGAAAGAGAGAGAAAGAAAAAGAAAAGGAAATAAGGAAGGGAAAGAAAGAAAGAAGAAAAGAATGAATGAAGGAAGGAAACAAGGAAGAAAGAAAGAAAAGGACGGATGAGAAAGGAAGAAAGAAAGAAAAAGAAGAAGAAAAAGAAAGAGAAAAGGGGAAAGAAAGAAAGAGAAAGGACAAAGGAAGAGAAGACAAGGGAAGAGGAGAGAGACGATGTTGAGTACTGGCGAAGTTCCCATCTCACCTACATGCAAGAGGACAAATCTAAAGGACAAACAAAATTTTCTGGGTGTCTCTTCTCTTCTTAGAGACACAATTTCATTTCTCTCCATTGCAATGGTGGAGATGCACCAACTTTATAGTCTGAAGTAACCTCCTTAGAAGTCTGTGCTATTTCTTCGCACGTCTTTCTCAGACAATTTGCCTCCAGAAACATAGATTTTAGAGTAGCCAGAGGTGTCCCTCAGCTGCCTCAAAGAACATCCCCTACCATCACACCCCTGGAGTTAGGTGTCCTCTTGCAGCTGCTCAGTAACCTCCAAAATGTCTCCTCCTTCAGCTCATTGCTCCTGAGTTCCCTTCTAGGGCTCCCATTCCCATCAGACTTCTTGTCTTCTGAAAATGAAGTAATCCTTTGCACATCCAAGCAAGAGTGTTGCAGAACTACTCCTCCGTGCTACTCAAGGTTCTATCAGGCCAGGGTGGAGTGGGATGTGACAGAAGAGGGCCTCAGAAAGTCAGACAATGAGGAGTATGTAGTGAGACTTCAACCTGTTTTGCTCCTGGATGTAATGTTGCTGCCAGCTAAGAAATGGCATATGGCGGGATTTCTTTAGTCAACTTATAGTCCGAGGACAGCAGTAGCAGTAGCAGCAGCAGCACCAGGCAGTTTGTTAAAAATGTAGAAGTTAAGACCCATCTGATTCAACAAGGGAAGACAACTTGCTGAATTGGTTTATCTTTACTTAGAAATTGAGGTTCAATAAGCAAAATAAAACCGAAACACACCAGAAATGAGAATTTTCTTATTTCTATATATATTAAAGTAAAGTAGTAAAAATTATAAAAAGAGCAATTTGAGAATATAATTACCACTCTAACAAAATGATACAGGTATGTTTTCAGATGGATTCCAGCATGGAAGGTCTAGTTTGTCCTCACTCTAGCAAACAGCACCTCCGATATGTTGCAACCATGGGTCAAAAACAGCATGGAGGACCTCAGTTCATCGTCAGAGTAGGGTTCTGTTTAGCGTGCCCTTAACTGTGTTCCTTTGGGCTCTTATATAGCCCTCCAGAAAAAACTGCAGGCTGTTACTTAGTCACTTCTGGATTCTCTGGAGTGGGGGCCAGTCCCTCCCAGAAGCTGGTATGTGACCATTTTGCATGTGTACAGTCAGAGGGGGAGAAATCATTTCCCCCAATTTAGCACATATTCAAGGACACCTGAGTACTTCCCATTGTATCTTGCTAGCCAAACATTTCCTTTCCCAAGTTTGTCAGGGGCTGCAAGCTCTCCAATATAATTATCTTTACACCATCTTCCAGTCTACCATATCAAAAACCTGTTTTAATGAGTTCACTCACAATGTTGCATACACATTAAAAGGTCAAAATACAGGCTTATCCTAAAATCAGTGATTTACTGGGAATTTCACTTTTCTTTTTTGAACTTCTGTGACCTCTCCACAATCATCCAGCCAAAAGGAGATCGCAATTTAAGGTATTCCTAGGTAGTTTCTTACACAAGTGGCTCCCTGAATAAAAATTATGTTTTGGGATATCACCTCTCCTCTTGGAGTTAGGATTCTTCTCATCTCAAACAGAGAACCGAACAGAATAAGCACAAAGCACTGGCCAAATTTATTTGAAAAACTAAGTGAAGAGTGAGAGAGAGACTGTCTTCATTAGCATGAGCTCGGGCCAAGTAAAAAGCAAGTGAAAACAATACCCTTGAGAGAGTCACAATAGTAAGCACTTCCTGGCCTCGGGTCTCTTTGCACTGCCCACGTCTCAAAAGAATCCCAGGAGAGCCTCTGTGAACAGGTCTCAGGAAGCGTGCAGGATAGAGATTGGGGGATCAAACTCCTCCTGTGCCTTTGTGTTTGACCTCCTCTCAAAGCAATGAGTTCCAAGGCTCCAGTGAACACTGTAGCAGTCGTTATAACTCACCTCTAAAATGTACTGTCTGATGTACTCTAGAGAGAGGGCTGTTGTCTGCTTCTCTCTGCGTAGCTCTAGAACTCCCCCATGCATTTTCCGTTGTGCCGATTTTATCTGTGTCCTATGCCGGTATCGAACCATAACTGTGCACAGTGCAACTTTGGAATCCTGTAAACACTTTTAGAGAATCATTGCATGTAACGGGACGTTTTTGAAGACACCCTCTCCCCCCAAACACACATGCTCTTTGTGCTAAGAGACTTCCACCTTATCTCAAATTCAAATGGAAAAAAAAATCTTTTCAAGCCTATAAGGACGTCAGTTTCTCTTGCACGTGGTTGATCTTCTGATAAGGAGCCGCAACTCTTATACTGTTTCTTTTCCGAGATCATGATTCTCATTTCCTTCAATATCATCATACTTAAGTCACCCCAGTGGCCCACAATCATGATTTCTCCGCTCTACACAGGCATGTTGAGGGCATGGTCCAAGTGTTAAGTATTTAAATTTCAATTTTTAGTAGTAGATGTATGTACATGTGATGATTACAGCTCTCATGGGGAGTTAGCACATGGGCATATAAGTTCTTAATTGTCTTTATATCACCTTCTCTACTTTTCCCCTCACTCCCTCTGTCCCTCAGGCACCTTCTCATCTGCAAAACACCCATCTTTTGGTTCTCTTCTATCATTTATTTGTCTCTTTCATTTATTAATACTTTGGGTTTCTCATATAAAAGAATCTTGGTAATATTTATGTTGTTCTATCTTCTTTATTGCCCTTAACATGGCATACTCAGAGATGTATTCTTTCCTTTCAGATGATTCAAATTGATCCTCCTTGAAAAACTACAAAAAATAAAAAAATAGACCCTCTGGTTATAAAAAGAGCCAATAAAAATGACGGCGAAGAAAGCTAATACACACTTCCCAGAGGAAGAGTTACACAGGGACAAGTGGTTAACTCTAACACAAAAGGTGAGCTTCCACCCAAACAAAGAACTCCCTCTCCGCCATCTTTGAGGGCTGAAATGAAGCTCCCTTTCTCAGATGTTTTTGTATTGCTTTGCACTTTTCCTGTACTGAATCATAAGCTACTTGAGGATTTTGTTTGCTCTGCTTAGTTTGGAGCATGCTATACTAAAGATGTAGCCTCCTTTTTCCTTCAAAATTATTTTGAAATCGCCTGGGCAAAAGTCACCATCTACCTAGCTGGGATGGAAACTGCAGCTCTGGAAGGATGGATTCCTACTTCCAAGGTGTCCAACAGCTGTTTTGTGTCCTCAGGAATGAGACAAGATGAGTAATGTCCCAACAAAGCTTTCATCTGATGACTCCAGGTCCACATTAAATTGTGCACAAAGGTGGAGAAGCAAAAAGAAAAACAGAGACAGGTTGTTTACAGAACAGCAGTGCCTGTCTCTGATCCTGACTTGCACGGCAGTTGAAATAAATTGTGCTTTGGTGGAGGCCACCCGGTCGCTTTGCTCGGCCTGTAAACAAGGCCATGACCCTTCTTTTCCTGAGGTGCACTTGACCCAGCACTGATCATGTTTGTTAAAGCTTTCTGTCTCTCACATCTGCCTTCTTCCTCCCCTGCAGCCCGAGGACAATCCCTACACAGCCGAGCCTCAGCTATTCTATTCCCGTGGTCTCCCAGGTTGAAAGACTTTTCATGTCGAACTAAAAAAAAATACATCTTTCCTTCCAGCTTTAAAACTCTCTTGGCTTTGATTCTCACTTTGTCTTTGACCTTTTCCTGATGTACCTTATGGCTTGATAGTTATTCCATCCAGGAGAAAGCTATTCAAGTCTTAAACTATTTCTGATGCATGGATTTGCGATCTGGGGATTTCAGCTCAGATCAAATGCAAGCTCTTAACATATTGCATTCAACCATTTTCTAATAATGTCCAGGCTAAAGATTGCAGAATCAAAGACGTTCCCCCCTAGAGTGTTAATCCATTCAAGGACATCTTTTAGGCTAATTATATAAAGAGTTATTAATTTGCTAATTTAGCCTGTGTCTCCTTATCTTGCCTGTGACAGTTTGCAATCAAAGAGACAGAGGGGTTCCCGAAAGCCAGGATTTAACCTCTAGCCTATGTCTTAGTAGCGTGACTTCACACAAAATAAGCGCCCATGAGGAAAGAATATAATTCAGGAATACTGAAGATAGAACGGGAGGGTGGTGGGCGAAGGTTGGTGAGAGCGAGTGTGTACTATGGCACAGAGCAGAAATAAAGAAATGTAATTCTTCCTACTGACCCACCCTTACATTTTTTTTCAGTGTCTCTCATGAAATGTTGTCTTTGGGTTGCATTTCTTTGAATAAGTCAGTCCCGTGGCACACACAGAGTAGCTCATACATGCAGCAGGCTTGTTACCTTATGGTACACACATGCATGGGAATCATATTGACACACGAGTATTGCCGTGCACACGGGATTTAATAGTAGAAATCACAGGAGCGTGGTTAGCTCTCCATTGTCTATATTCCCCAGTGCGAAAGTGAAGGTTGCGAAGAATCGGGCTAGAGTGATTCCTGACCCTTTCCATGCTTGCTGTTGACAGATTATTGACTTTATCTATAACAGATAATGTTGCATATATATCACATGAAAACATAATGCCTGGTTGCTGTGCTGAAGCGTCTGCTCCTTTCTCCCACAAATTTACGTTTTCATCTGTGGGCTCAGGAGAAATGGTATTTGCGAGTCCTGAAAACTTTATACATCTTGTTGGCCAGCATAAGGATGGGATGACTGTTAACAGATTTTTAAACAAACTTGGAAATTGATTGCTTGAAATAGATGATAATTAAACCCAACGTGTGACTCCGTCAGCAAACACCTCCGCCTTTCTCTTGCATGCTGGCTGAGAACTACAGAACTGTTGCCCCAGAAAGTTCTTCCACCCCATCCAACACCATACTTTCTCATTTCCATGGCTTAAAATTAAGGTAAAGCACACATCACCTGGCCATTTTAATCATCACTATCTACACCATTCCCTGACTGTGTGTGTGTGTGCGTGCGTGCGTGCGTGCGTGCGTGCGTACGCGCGCATGCGCACACAGGCCCTGCCCTGGCCACCTCCAGAATCCTCTTCATTTTCCAAAAAGAAACCTCCACGTTCTGTACCTGCGGACTTGAGTACACCAAGGACTTCGTGTATCTAGACTCACAGTCACTCCTCTGGGAAGTGATTCTGAGGCCCCAGGCCCCAGATGCCTAGTCTTTTCTGCAAAATGGCCTAGTTCTTTTGCCTAAAACCTACACATCTTTTCCTGTTTATGTTTAGTCGTCTCTAGATGATTAGATTACCTACAACAATGTAAACATCGTGTAAGCATATCTTACACTTTATTATTTAGGTGATGATTCCAAGCGAAATAACTCTCAGCAGACATGCAATTTAAAAAAATTGTGAATAGTTTCAATCTAGGATGGGTTGAATCCACGAAGAGGGAACAGGATTTCCTTTGTGTCTGGCTTTTTTCACAGAACATAACGGTTTATCAGCCCTCTGGTCTGCGTCGCGCATCAGCACATCGTCTATTTAGAAGGTGAAATGGTTCACCATTGGCTCTACCTTCAGTGAAGAGAAGAGAAAGTTGTGGAAGGGCTCCCCCAAAATTCCTCCAGCTGTCGTGGGTTCGGTCAGGTTTTTCTTAGGCAGCTACACTCAACGCAACACATCCCCAATCCCCGCATTCTCATTCTTTTTGTTTTATTTTTGAGACAGGGTCTCGCTTTTGTAGTTCAGGCTGGCCCTGAGCTCAGCCTCTCCTTCTCGTTCTTTCCAATACCATTGATTTCTGCTCCTCAACCTTTTGCTCAAAACAACGTCTGTGACCTGACTTGGGTCCCAGGTCAGGGAGTCACTGTTGGATCGCCACGAGCAATAGACACCTAAATGTCACCCGTCTGTTAGGAGCTCATTGTTCCCATGTCTGTGATTCACAGGAATGCAGAGCAATCAGAAAGCCTTCTTATCAGAGATCACCCAACACACCAGTGCTCCACAGACCAGGTGAGGCCATGCAAATGAGAGCTGGACAGTGGTTAAAATCAGGCATCAGACGAGCATCAAACTCACTGACACCGTCACAATGCCCTAAGAATCCTCTCTACAGAGACACAATGAATGCATGCTCATTACAGAGAATAGAAACACGAGGGACATTTTGATCCTTACTGCTATATTTAATTCGTTAAGTTTATAGAAGACAGTTTTAATCACTACTTATATTCTGCTTTGACTTCTCTATGATTCTCCCTAAATATATTGCATGCTTTACTACTTTAAAGAAGCAATTCTCAGACCGGGAATTTAGCTCAGTGGTTCTGGCACCTGTCTTGCAAGTGCAAGGGCCCAGGTTCGATCCCCCGGTAACCACATACAATACTGGGTGTGGAGACTCACCTCAGTAGCAATCAGCACCACATACGACAGTGCCGGGAGTGGTGGCTCACGCCTGTCACCCCAGCACTCGGGAGGCAGAGGCAGGAAGATTGCTGAGATGTGAGTTTGAGGCTGAGCTCAGGGCCAGCCTGAACTACAAAATGAGACCCTGTCTCAAAAATAAATGCATAAATAAATAAATAAAATAAATAAAAAGAAAAAAGCAAATTTCTTCGTTCATACACATGTTTTTATATGCTTTCTTTGCGTGTTTGATTATCAGTAAAGTTGGACTTAACCTTCACTTATTAGCATTTCTTTAAGGAATAGCCTTCATAAAAGGTGCAGTTCCATTTTCCCCTTTGTTTTACTGGGAAGACCATAC
Source organism: Petromus typicus (assembly GCA_004026965.1). Taxonomy (NCBI): domain Eukaryota; kingdom Metazoa; phylum Chordata; class Mammalia; order Rodentia; family Petromuridae; genus Petromus; species Petromus typicus. The sequence continues at coordinate 54,768 of PVIR01003103.1, forward strand.
TATGAATATTGACACCTGTGTCATAATTTGAAAATATTTCTTCCATTTTGACATTTGTGGTGTCACGCTTTTAATTATTTCTGATCAATAATTTTATTTAATGACTGTCGTTGTTTTTCACCTTCCTCCTTGATGGCTTCTTGATTTGTAATTCATTACACTAGGAAGCTGCCCATGGTGTTCACTTTTAATACTATTTTTATGGATTTTTCCTTTGGTTTGTGTATCTGAGCTGCACACGCCTGTCTTTTGACAAATACAGTGCATACCACGTCCCTTTACAGTGCATACCCCCTCTTACACCATATATGCCATGCAGCCAAAGGAAGATACAACCCTCACACTGAAACTCTTTTCTGACATCAGATAGGCAACCAAACTGGGGGTTCCACTTTAATTGCTGTGCATTTATTGCTTGCTTCATCCTTTAGATAATCTCCACATCTCCTTTCTCATTCTTCCTAAGAAATCCCCAGGGAAATGTGGGATTGAGAAGGGTCGACTGGGGGCCGGGGATACAGCTCAGTGGTTCCGGCGCCTGTCTTGCAAGCGCAAGGGCCTGGGTTCGATCCCCTGGTAACCACATAACAATACTGGGTGTGGAGACTCACGCCGAGCAGCAACCAGTACCACATACCACAGTGCCAGGTGTGGTGGCTCACACCTGTCATCCCAGCACTCGGGAGGCAGAGGCAGGAGGATTGCTGTGATGTGAGTTGGAGGCTGAGCTCAGGGCCAGCCTGAACCACAAAGTGGGACCCTGTCTCAAAAAACCTTAAAGAAAAAAAAAAACGAGAAGAAGTGTCAACTGGAATGGTAAAGGAGATCCTTTAAAGCCAGTGCCCCTCATACTGAGGACTGTTCATGCACCCAGCCATCCAACCGTTCCTTCCAGGCCTTGACATTAAGCGCTTTGCTGTGTTCTGACACTCAGGCATCTGACCGATGTTCTCAAATGGGGTCAAGTGTTGAGAACTGGTATGGGGAGAATTCCTCAATGCTGCAATGCAACGGTGGTATTCCGGAATCGTCACCAGATTAAGTGCACGTCTAAATGAAATACCTGCCTGGGGCATACAGGCTTGATATAAAAACGTCCATGATACCAAAGACTAGATTGAGGGACTCGAGAAGAATAGTGAATATGTATAACTCACTATGTAAATTTGAGGTCCGCTTTGTTTCATCACAGTGAAGAAGATGATTACAAACATCCCCTAGGGTCAAGGGAGCCAAAACTTGGAGAATGGCGTACGCAGTCGCAAGAAAGGAAATTGACCGGAATTCCAGTCTTGGCTCGAACGGTACAATTTAGTGTTTTGCTCCTTTGTCTGTGGCTTGGCGTTCTTTGGTTTTGATTACACGTGGTCAACCACCTTCCAGAGATACCAAGTGGATACACTGCGGAAATAAATAATGCATGAACCTTACGTAACTTTTAGCTGCCACATATTACTATAAGCATTCTATTTTATGAATAGTCACCACTGTTTGTTTTTACTGTGTCGCATTTAGAAATTAAACTATCCTAGGTCTGTCAGTACAGAAAAATAGTCCATGTAATATTCAGCACTGTGTATTCAAGGATCCACTGAGGTCTTGGAATGGGCATTTAACTCGATGGTTCCAGTGTCTGCTTGGCAAGCACAAGCTCCCATATTTGATTCCTGGTACCGCCTAATCAAACTACAAGGTGAGACCCTGTCTCAAAAAACTGAAAAAGGGAAATTTCTTGAAAAGGAGAAGTTCTTATGGAAAAGGGCGGCCTATTCTATTTGTTTGATATCTTTGATGTTTCAAACAAATGATCATTTTTCCTTAATATGAAAGGAAACAGCTGATCCTCTTTTTCAGAAACAAATAAAATCTGATGTATAAAGAATAGAGGTTCTACCGATTGTTAGACTTACTACATAGTTTGACAGCCATTTTCTAAGAAGAATGTGACTCACTTGCTCCTAAAAACGTTCACCACGAGACTCCCAGCGTTGATATGTTTTCCAAGAAGAAGAACCACTCTTAGAAATCTGATGGATTCTGAACTCATTTCATCCACGATTTAAACTGAAGAGTCTACAGGATAAATGTTTGAGGCTGGGTATTGACGAAGCCTTGTAGACAGATTTTGAAAAGGCCGTAGTACTCGCGGTACTTTTGATGGATTTTCCAAATCAACACCGTACATTTGTTGAAATTACCACTGCTTCTTCCATTGCTAGCAATGCGTTCGGTCCATTTGTGTTCACGTGCCATCAGTGATACCCCCAGAGTGTAGATGACCGTGCCCTGTAACTGGCTTTGTCTGCGGCTCAATCTGGCTTAGAGAATGAGTAGGCAACACGTACAGAAGGACACACACTGGGGATGCTAGCACTTCAAATACTGATGTCGCTGGTGCGGCTGGTGCACCCAGTCGAGACTGTACATGGAAAAGCACAGTTTCTTTCATCATCCTGGGGTCAGGGACAGACGCTACATAGTCATACATGTCATTCGCACGCAGTCACCTAGGTGCACAGTTTAACGGCGCAATGTGTATAGCTTCTGCACATATTCCTGTGCTGTCCGGATGCCAACTTGATGATTAAAATGCGGCTTTATGGCAGCTGAAATTGAAATTAAAAGCAGGGCGTTGCATTTGGAATGTCCTCTTTCCATTTTACATTTTAATGAACTTGATTAACATATCCCCAAGAACCTGAAAAGGACGGATCTGTCCCAGGCTTCCAGGCCCAGGCAAGTAAGAACCAGAGAAAAACTGATAAGGCAGGATTTTGTCCTATCGCAGAGGAACTGATTATTGATGGATTTTACTGCAGTCCATTTTACATTTCAGATTTCTATTGTCACAATCTGAAAAGCATATAAAGAGATTCTGCAAAATACTCAGAAAGATTCATAAGCATTTTTTAAGGATTATTGTTATTTTGTCACATACTGTGGTAGGCATGACTTAGTTTTTTTTTTAGAGACAGGGTCTCGCTTTGTGGTTCAGGCTGGCCCTGAGCTCAGCCTCAAACTCACATCACAGCAATCCTCCTGCCTCTGCCTCCCGAGTGCTGGGATTACAGGCGTGAGCCACCACGCCCGGCACTGTGGTATGTGGTACTGATTGCTGCTGGGTGTGAGTCTCCACACCCAGTATTGTTATGTGGTTACCGGGGAATCGAACCCGGGTCCTTGCGCTTGTGAGACAGGCGCCGGAATTACTGAGCTAACTCCCCGGCCTAGTTTTTTTTTTTAATTAAAATCTTTATTAGTACATTACATATACACATCATGATTGCACTCAACAATGAGAATTTTTTTTTTTTAACAATAGGACAAAACTGCTATCTTCTTTTTCATTTCAGATCACCAAGTATCTCTTACAATGCTGCCACCTGATTCTATTCCTGTCAATTTTATGATTAATTCAAAATGTAGTCTATAGTTATTTCACATAGAAGAATAATCTGAGGTTGAACTTTAAGGGAGAAAATCATTCATGGTTTCTTTAGCCATTCATATATGGTGAATACACAATTTTTTCGATGTGTTTTAGAATCACAATCAATATAAACTGTACCATTAGTCACATTCATTTTCTCATATTTTATTTGACTCTTTTTAGGGTAGCTTAAATAGTTTTCTCTTCCCTCTACAACCTGAGCCTCCTCATCTTCGTGGAGATCCGGTCGGCATTCGGTAGCTTGTATGAATAGGTTTTATCTTAAATTCCACAGTGCAAAGAGTTAAACCTCATAATTCACATTAAAATTAAAACATGTGTCATAACCTGAAATATTCCTTTAAAAACAGGAAAAAACATTCCTTCCCTTAATGCCCTATATTGCTTATATCCCATTATGTCAGATGTAGAGGTCTGTCCTGCAAAACCAAGGAGAACCAGGGGCATGTAGACATCCTATAAACGAGGACTCTTGAAGATAGAGCACTGAGAATTTCCACCAACATGAGCTACTCTAACTCAAAAGTACTGTGCGTGATTGATCTGTTTTTATAAAAGTTGTTTCGTTAAATTATTCAAAGTTTCACACTGTTCCGAAAACTATGCGAGGCAGAAGGTTGAAAAACTGCTGAATAAATGTGAATTCGGATTCAAGGTCTATTGCATCTGTGAAAGACGGGATGAGACTCTTGAGTTTGCTAGGAACACCTCCAAATATGTAGACTTAGTAAAATTTCACTGACAAAGTCTCATTAACAAACGACCAAGCTGTGAAAGGCTGTTTGTATATGAAACTGAAGAACGTACTCAGTGTCCTAATAGGGAATATTCTATAAGATATCTCTCTTCAGCCATCAGGGCATTGGTTGAAGACAATTTTTAGGAAAATGTTTCATATCACATTTATTCTCATTTCTGATTCATCTTCTAGATGCTCATGGATATATACACACACAGAGTGAAAGAGAGAGAGAGAGAGACCTATTATGAAATGTCCAGTGAAATTGACTATGAAATCTACATTTTAAGAATTTTCTAATGAAACCACAATACATGAAATTAATGCCAGGAAGGCATTTCAACCTCTTCCTTCTCAAAGCTTTAGAAGATTTTTTTAAATGTTTATTTTAAGCACCAACTGAAAGTCATTGTGATTGTGCATCAGGATTACCACTCCTGTTAGCGAGATTTGAAGTTAGTGTCTCAATTTTCTCCTCCATTTCTGGAGACAGCACCAATAGTGTTATTGATCTTAAAATAAATTACATGAATAAAAAGCTTTATTAGCTACTGCAGAGAGGGAGAGGGAGAGAGAGACAGAGAGAGATAGAGAGAGACAGAGAGAAACAGAGAGAGGTAGTTCGTGGATCCTACCATACATTTAACATATACATTACTTTCTATGACATTCTAATATTAAAAGAGGGTAAAAGTGTCTAAAAACATCTGCAGGTGCATCGGGTAATAAATCTTTTCACCTACGCCGAGGTCAAGGTATCAATAGTTCTACGATGGACTGTGTACTTGGGCGAAGTGTGATTGTGAGTTTCATGTAACTGCAAACATAGTGAAGGCTGCTGTCCAGCACCATCCAATGGGAAGGCAGGCTTTTAAAAACAAGATGGTGTGTCTTCATGCGCCTAATGCATAGGGAGTCTAAGAATCTGTACAAGCGACCTAGGAAATCAAGAAAGCTAGTGATGGGCCGGAGATTTGGCTCAGTGGTTCCAGCGCCTGTCTTGCAAGTGCAAGGGCCCGGGTTCGATCCCCGGTAACCACATACACTACTGGGTGTGGAGACTCACCCCAGCAGCAACCAGTACCACACACCACAGTGCCGGGCGTGGTGGCTCACGCCTGTCATCCCAGCACTCGGGAGGCAGAGGCAGGAGGATTGCTGTGATGTGAGTTGCAGGCTGAGCTCAGGGCCAGCCTGAACTACAAAGTGAGACCCTGTCTGAGAAGAAAAAGAAAGAAAGCTAGTGATGGAGCATGAAGGTCCAAGCTCCATAGAATATATTCTAGTCCAGGATTGGATTGACAACCAAGAGTTCCTAGGGCTGGAGAGGACCTGTGTTGTGCCTTGAGCTGTGCTGTCAGACACAGAGCAGGTGCTGGGGGGAGGAAGTGAATCTTCCTCCACCATTTTGCCTCTTTCAGGTCCTCAAGAGGTCCACTGATGGTCCCCTACCCTGAGGAGCATGATCTACGTTAGTCCGTCTTTCAAATACCAGGATTCATTTATTCTGAAAACCTACTCAGAGAGAGCTCCAGGAAAAGGTGTGGCCAGCACTGTCGGCATCCCTGGGCCAATCACATATTTATGACACATAAACACTTTGCCTCTACTAGGAAAAAGATCAATAATATGAGAAGGGCGGAATCATGAATCCTTGGATGAGGTGTAACTGGAAACAGTCCCGTGTAGAAGTTATTATACGATAATTTAATAATGAGGATTTATTACAGCATGTTTGAAGTTCTACATGTCTGAAATTTTCATGAAGCCAAAGCTCTTCCTCATAAATCTCTCTCTCTCTCTCTCTGTCTGTATCTCGGTCTCTCTGTATTTTCTGTTCTCTGTGAACCTTAAAATTTCATGTTGCTGGCCACATCATACTCTCTCAAACCTCATCCCTCCTGGATTACCTGAAGCCCACCTCTCTGCATTTCTCTTACATGTTCTTATAATAGTCTGCCGCATATACCTGGCACATTCTCACTGTGCCTGGATGTACATTTTTCGCTTGTTTTCTTCTTTATTCCCCAAACAGGTAAAGACACCAGAAGCCAAGATGGGGGCTGTCATTACTGTGAGCATTTTCCAGCCCATAACAAACAAAGAATAAGACTTTGGATGGCAGCTATTCAGAGTCACTCTATCACTTGACCTCCTCTGGTTGAGTAGCCTTCTCTCTTCTGCCACCGTATTTATCTCTAGAAATGCTGGCCTGTGAAGTTCCCTTTGAATCCTCAATCCTTATCATCCATGCTTATTTCTTTTGCTGCTGTGATGTTAAGGATAAATGCTTTTTCTTCCTTCCCAGAAATCTTATTGCGAAGTACTGCAGTGGTGGATGGTGTCAGCCTCAAATCCTTTCCACCGACATTCTCATCCCCACAAAAGGACAAGTATTCCGAGGAGGTCGCACTCCTAGTGAGCCTGCTACTTTCCTGAGTTCCGGCTTCAAGAGCTAGTGTGAGTGCTGGGAATGAGGAGTGGGGGTCCTCTGAAGGTGTCCCTCAAGCTTAGCTGTGATCCTGTTCTTGGTGGAAGCTGCAACAAGGTATAAGTTCCATTCAGCAGCAAGTACTGACCCTGGCTGAGTCCTCAGCATTTTGCAGTCATCGGAGCCTTGGAAGAAGTTGCTGAAAGTGTATTCCAAGGAAATCAGATGAAATCAAAGTGAATTCTCATTTATCACCTCCTAGATTCTGTTCCTCTTTTTTTTTTTTTTTGCTCTCCAGGAGGAATTTTTCTCTTCTTCTTCCTGTTTCTCTTTCAGCCTATTTTGGGGAGCTCCATGTACAGAGTTGTCTACTGCCAAATATAGAAATGCACTCTTTATATTTAAATAAGATGTGCAAGAGGGACTGAGAAATATATACAGGCAGCTGTCGCCATCAACGAATGCAAGATGGAGCTATAGACGCTGAAAAACAAAATGTAAACCTGCCTAATTATATCTGCCATCTGTTTATAATTATATTAATTCTACTTGTATATATATATATGTATGTATGTATGAATATATATGCATACACACATACATATATGTGTACACGTGTATGAATATATATGTACTTTTGTATGCATATGTGTCTATAAATACATATAGATTTAGACATATGATAAATCTATGATATACAGTGTCTGGGAAATGTATCTATATTCCAAGTTGAGAGAATATTGTAGTACCAGTCTCCCTAACTCAGTTTTTCAGTTACAAAAGCAAAGTGCTGAGATGTTAATTGAATTTTTTTTTGTCTATCTATTCCTGGCTTGTTTAGGAAATTGATAATCTCTAGCGCTGCCTATTCAGTTTTGCCTATTCACTCTCTAGGATTGTAAGCAATTAAAAACCTGATCCTGAGAACAGTCCAAAAGAAACAATATTTTCTGAAGTGGAAAACGGTTTTATCTTCCCAAAGAATGTTCGTTTATTTATTCTCTCTCTGACAAGTCATAAAGCGAGGAGTAAACGGGCCCAGGAGAGGAATTCTCGGTAGTCAAAACTTAAAGAATTTAGGAATTACAAGGAATCCATAGATTCTGGTGCTAGGAGCAAAAAGAGTCATGCTGATGTGAATAATAATGTTACTGTGGAGCATTCCTCCAACAGAACCATCATTGCAATACGTAGTGATTATATGAACTGTTCCGTGCAAGTCCTTTGGGGTTAAGGAGAATTCCATGAAGGCATAATTCTTGAGAACAGGAAGCCTCCAGTGTAGACGTCCCTTGTATTTTTTATGAATCTTTTACTTCCGTGACCTTTATGTAGCCTGGCAGAGCCTGGAAGGAGGAACAGGGAAATGGCCGGCTCCTCCTAAATTATTAATTCGACTTATCTCAAGGAACTTAATGTTCTCGACAAAAGTTCGGAGGCACACGGTTGGAAAGCTGGCTCCCATGGTCATTTCATTTTGTCGCAGTGGAAGGACCCTGAGCTTTGTAGATAGGAACAACCTGAGTAATCACAGTCCCATTGCATAGTAGTTATTTGATTTCGGCAAGTTACGTCTCTGAGCCCTAGCCCTCGGTCAAGGAAAGAGATATTTAAAATATCAAATAGCATGTGGGTTTGTCCGAAAAGAAAATCTAATACAGTGATGCTGATTTATTGTTCTGATTTTTGTTGAGATATGCAAATAGAATATGAGTTGGAAAATATTTCTACAAGAGAGGAGAGCAAGGTGTGTCCTGTGTGCCAGACCCGTTGCAAAACCCACTTTGACAAAATAGGGGCGTGCTTATAAAGAACGTGTCCTTGGGGCCAGGGATAGAGCTCAGCTTGCCTTGCAAGAGCAGGGGCTGGGGTTCGATCCCTGACAACCACATGTAGCAGTTCTAGGTGGGGAGACACACCCACCAGCGATCAGCAGCACATACCACAGTGCTGGTTGTGGTGGCTCACTCCTGCAATCCCAGCATTTGGGAGACAGATGCAGGAGGATTCCTGTGAGTTCCAGGTTTGCCTGGGCTACATAGTGAGGTCAAACCCAGCCTGAACTACAAAGCAAAACTCTGTCTCAAAAACAAAAAACCAAAAATGAAAGAAAACAACAACAACAACAACAAAAAACCCGTGTTCTTGCCTTACAACCACACCCATTTTTTTTGTACTGTGATCTCTTTTGGGGATATAACAGTATAGAACCAAGTATAAAATAAGCAGATAATATACCACCCACAGAAGTATCGTGTTGCATATTCTTTTTTTTTTTTTAATCTTTATTGGTACATTAAATATACACATCATGATTGCACTCCATAATGGGGATTTGTACCAGTATAAGACACAACTTAATTCTCATTTTTTCCCATAGCCCTACCCACCCTACCACCCCCCCATATACATAAAATTTGTTTCCTTACTTTTTTGTGTTGCATATTCTTGAAGAAAAGAGAAATAGTCGATGTTGCTAGATATGCTGGACAGCATGCAAGAGGTTCTTCTGAGTTGCTGTGTTAAATTGTGCTGCTTTTCTTTCCACAGCTCCCTGTCATTATTGAGCTGAGTTCTGCACTTTTGAAGTGCTGGTAACCACAACAATAGCAAGTACAGTGTGGAAAGTCGATGGGGAACAGGACATTTCTAAGGGTGGCTACGAATCGGATTCAGAGATTCGTGAAGTTGGGCAGTGGTCGTCAGACACACACATCTGGTTCATTCATAATATGCTCTCTCAGACATGAAGTACAGTATCCTTTGCTTTCTCTCTGATCAACATACGCAATGTTAGAAGGAGAAAAAATCTTTCACTGAAATGCTCCATATTCTTTTCTTAAGTTTCCTGGGCCAATATTTCATAAAGAGAGATGTTAGATCTTATTTTTGATTAAGAATCACATGGGCTGGAGATTTAGCTCAGCGGTTCTGGTACTGACCTTAAAAGAAAGACCATCTTAAAAATGGCTGAGATGCTAAAGGCATGTAGTATCTCAAAACTTAGGAATCCTCGGACCCGTTGGTACTACTAAAAGCCAACAGGTCAAATTTAGTTGTCTTCTTGTGTTAATCACTTAGGACTGTAATAAAATACCCGAGGTGACCAACTTAGAACAAAGAACATGTTATTTGGGCTCACGGATTTGCAGGGTCCAGGCCATGGTGCCTGGCCTTATACTTTTGGGTCTGTTGCAAGGTAGCCCCTCACGGTGATAGCATCTGTTGGAAAAAGAGTGTTCGATTTGTGGTAGCTGGTATATAAGAGATGGAGGGAGACAGCAGGATTACTTTTGAGGGTATACTGCCAACTGGCCTAACCCCTACTGGACTTTGTTCTCCAAAGCTCTGCTACCTCCCAGTAACAAGATGGACTTAAGACCATCCCTTTACCCACAGCCCTTTTGGGGACTTTCCAGATCCAAAAAGTAGCACACTTCTCCCTGAGCTTTTTGGGTTTAGTGCATTTTTCTGAACATCCATGTAAAGTTTTGGGTTTTTTTTTCAATTGCCCAAGAATAGTATTGTTTTGATGATCCATAAGTATACAGCTTTACCGGCCCCCCCCCACACAAAAAAATTCCTTTTCAGTGGGGAACAAGGGAAGGGACTGTCACTAGACCCTCTCTAGTTAAGTTCTAGTCTCCTGTGAGCCTGATAGAACAGAGTGAATTAATTAATATAGAGATGGAAATGAGACTCAGAGAAGAGGCTGAGCTTGGGCTTCATCTGGGCTGCTCTGGGAGGCAAAGATGAAAGACCTGAGCTTGTCCCACTTTTATTCAGTATACTGAGAGTAAGTAATATAATGGGCTACTCAGAGGCCAGCATGTAACAGGCTTCTCAGAAGGCAGGAGTTTCAGTATACCCAGAGTAACAGATGTAGCAGGTCAGTCAGAGGGCAGTGGATTCGTACATCCTAGGACGATGAGGAATTTTGTAGATGAAGGTCCTGGTGTAGTTCTTCCCTGGAACATCACAGCGTGTGGGACCATGGAGGTCTGCGTTGTCACAGGAGGCAAAGACAGAGTTATGTCTCAATGTACCATAGCTAGCCTGTAGAGGAAACCTGGGGCCAAGTGTAGTTTTTTTTTGAAACAGGGTCTCGCTTTGCAGTTCAGGCTGGCCCTGAGCTCAGCCTCAAACTCACAGCAATCCTCCTGCCTCTGCCTCCCGAGTGCTGGGATGACAGGCGTGAGCCACCACGCCCGGCACTGTGGTATGTGGTACTGGTTGCTGCTGGGTGTGGGTCTCCACGCCCAGAATTGTTATGTGGTTACCGGGATCGAGCCCAGGTCCTTGTGCTTGCAAGACAGGCGCCGGAACCACTGAGCTAACTCCCGGCTCAAGTGTAGTTTTAATTGTGAAATTCTTTTTGCCCCAAATTATACAGGATGGATCTTGACGCTTTTCTAGAAATTCAGACTTAATGTTACGAAACTACTGCAGTTCAATAATGTCTGTCACCACGGCCCTCAGCCTTGAGGGCTCTGGAGGAATTATCCATGCCACCGATCTCTGGCTTCCTTATCCAGAGATTCATTTATCAACCATTTGCCAAGGATTTTCCAACCATTGAATGTGATATATTTTATTTCTCCTGCAAAAGCTATGTCATTACCTTTCTTTTTAACCTTTCCCATTGGCTTCTGGAAGCCTGGACTTTTATTTAGCTGGGAGGAAATGCTTACCATTTTGAAATATTATTCTTTGTTCTTCAAAGGCCCCAGTTGCTGCTTTGAGTCTTTGAGAGGTTAGGTCACAAAATAATCTCTAGTGAATAAAATACAGGGTTAGCCTCTCACCTAAATGTATTTTGAGACAACATATAGTTATCTCCCTTTGTTTAAGGCTAATGGATTCCTCCCTGTTCCCTTGTTTGTTGATTATCATTTTAACTTCATCATTTCTAATTTTCTATACTATTATTAACAGCCTGATCCAGAGACCTTTTTACAGATGATACCTAACAAGTACCCAAGTAGTAATCATTGTTACTTTTCCTTGGCAAGATAATGAAAGTTATTTTCGTTGGGAATCCATTTGCTGGTACGGTGGCGGTGGCTCCTTCACACTCACTGAATTCCTTTTGTGAAAGATGAGAATAATGCTAATAATTTACCTGACAGATAAGTCCTGCCCTGATAGGGATCACTGTCTCTTTATATTGGCAAAGAAAGCACTGGATTTTCCTATATGGCATTGGACATAGAGTGTCGCCCAAGGCTACGTATGTTTTGGAAAATGAGCACAGGTATTAAGTGGGGGAAGCAATACTCACATTGCTTTGTTCGTCAACTATGAAAGTGTTATACAGAACCTTAATTATGAAAGCATTGGGAGGCTTAAGTTTGACTCAAACAGCTGGAAAAAGATCCACCACCTGCCAGTCGAGTTGGGGAACATCCAATATCTTGAGCACCTACAGAAAACCAAGCTGGTAGAAGAACAGACTGACTTTGAACAGAGACACCGCACTTATACTTGGACCTTAGTGATACCGGTTCTAAGATCGTGGGTCTGGGACTTGGCTTTGCTAGGTCTCCAGCCTGCAGATGACACATGTGGAGCCTTCACACCTCTGTAATGGCAGCAGCCAGTTCTTGCCATAAATATGTAATTGTAGACAGTAAGGGATAGATTCACGTGAAGATGCCCTGCTTCAGTTGCTCAGCAGAACTCTAACACTGCACCGCCTTCCTCTCAGAGACTTCCTGCTACATTTCCCTGTTATAATTTTCCTGGACAGTGACACGGCTCTCACACATTGCCAAGGGTGAGACTTCTCAGTTCGCTCTATTAATATCACCCAGCCTTCAGTAGCCAGACCTATAGTTTGTGAACCCAACGGTCCACATCTCATCCCCAGGACTGGACATGATTGGAACTCCGGTATGTTTTGGAAAATGAGGAGGTTAAAATGAGCAACAGGAACTCCACTTCCTACTGCTCTGTAACCACGGAGCAGATAAACTGCCAATGCTGTTTGGTCAATATGTGTTGGTCTTATTGTTACACAAAGTGTCAGAGAATCCTTGAAGTGTCTGGTGTTAGCTGGAATGCTGTGGTTGTGGCACAGTTAACGGGCCCATCTAACTTGGCCCGGACACCGGGGGGAGGCTCGGACACTGTGGAGCCAGCTGGCCATTTGTCCGACTTCGATAACTGAACCGCATGGTTTAATGAGGGCGACATTCTCTGCTCTGCAATTTAATCCACGGGGACTCTGATTGATTTGGAAACACTTTCTTGACCCTAGTGTTCTCAAAGGATACCACATTGCTGAGAAAAACTCCCTCCCTGTCCTATAGGGATAATTTCCTGGAGTGCCCAGCATTACAAATCTAACCAATGCATACTATGGTGTGGAATGTAATTGTCGAGCCCTTGAGGATGGCCGTTTTCACCTGCTAGGGTGCAAAATGTGTGTCTATCTTTAGGTCACCCACACCCCCAGGATAGCTCTTGTTAAAATATTGACCATACTTCTTCCTTTTTCGTTTTGCATTTAGACAGACGCACCTGGAGGCTTCACTGTCATAGCAGAAGTACTAGATTTTAGTGAAAAAGATAAGCTTTCTCCACTCACTCGTTACTCGGTATTTGCTTCTAACAAGATGGAAACATGCGTACATTTGATTTAAGTTAAACCGATAAGTACGTTGTAGTAATTAGATCTGCAAGAAAAGAAAGAATGTCGGGAACTAAATCAGATGTTAAACACGGGCTTTTTGCTCTTAAGCGACCCAGATATTTTTCTACTACCCGCAACAAAAAGTTAAAAAAAGATAGACTTTTTCTACCTCCAAGGAGAAAGAACTTGCTAAATATTACATAGTATATAAAATAGTGTGTAAATATGTGGTTGCTCATGTTTGAAATATGAATACATATAATGTACAATTAAATGTTACAAAATATTTCATCAAATAAATACTTGTCTAGGTGATGGATCGGGATATTGTCTAGATAAGGAGGGTGACCTTTGCCCAGGAGAAATTAAGAAATATCAGAGATATTTTGGTTTTTCCCAACGGAGAAGTTATGGGACAGACCAGAGAAACATCTAACATCTAGTGAGAGGAGACCCAGGATCTTGGTAAAAACTTTCTTTAACCTATGTAACAGTCTCTCCGCATTGAAAAAATATGAGTAATACAAATTTTGAGAAGCCTGAGTTGACAATACACTTAAGAATATTTAGTTCTGATATTAGATAACTCACTCTAAATACGGTGATGATCTTTATTTAAATTGTCTCATTTAGTGTCTGCAACATTTCCATCAGATTGTTCTCATTTTTCAGATGATAAAATGACCAGTGTTAAGTTAGTAATTCAATCATATAAATAAAAAGTAGTAGCACTGCATTCAAAGCAAGAGCTGTTTCCAGCCATGTGACAGTCTATCGGTGTAGTATATCAACTACGTATATGTTTTTATTCATTTAAAACAGTTACTGCTTTTAGACTATTGAAGTTTTGGAACTGGTTGTGGTCCTCATTCTATTAGGAAAGACAAGAACCACAAAAAATCCTACCTAATCAACATGGCAGCCAGCATGCAAAATCATTCTTCTGACTCAAGTCTAAGTATCCTCAACCAAGTATTTCCGGTCGACATCGGAAAGATAACCCTGATTGTAAGCGAAGTCTTGGTTTCCCAGAGCTGCGTGGTGTGGGTCGTATCTGGAGAGTCTGGAAAGCCTCACCTGGGGCCGGTCTGGTCACTAATGCGTAAGGGCTTTGGGAAGTAATGAGGTCAGAAGAGCTCCGATCTCATCATGGGTTAATTCACTCCTGAGGTCATAATAAGGCGGCCTGTTTGGAGCTGGCAGGCACTCTGGCAGATGAGGCTTATTTAAGAAGTGAATCACTGGCACTGTGTGCTTTTGAAGGGTTTTGTTGGTTCCCTGAACGCTCGCCTTCTCTCTCTGCTTCCAGCTGGAGCAAGGTGAGCAGTCTGCCCCACCATACACCACAAACTGAACCTTCTGAAACTGAGTCTCCTCTTGAAGTAGGTCTTTATCAGGTATTTTTCCCTAACAGCAGAGAGTTAACGCAATAGCCCTATCCCAATCTGCAGAACACATAATTGTATTATGTTATGTGACTAGAGTGAATGAAATCACTTGTGGAATTAAGATTAGTAGTCCGCTGACTTTATTTCTGGTAAGGGGGGGAAGGACCCCAGGACTTTCATACCCACAACCCTTTTTAAATTTCCTATGTGGACAAGCCAGATTTAGTTGTTAAATTGGCCCAGACTGCAATCCTGCTGCCTCAGCCTCACAGACAGCTGAATTACAGGTGTGCACCTCCGTATCCCACATCAGTTTACCTAAGATTCCAGTGATGTCACTCGACATTGAAGCCTTTTCCCCAGTGTGAGACACATTATTATGTTTATCTTCATGATAAAGGAGCAACTATGGTCTAATGACAAAAAGGAGATAAACTTGTGTCTGTTTTCTGAGTCTCTCCGGCATGCACAGGTCAATGACAAGACAACTCTCAAGAAGATACTGAGGTTGTCTATCATGACTTGATCCGAAGTGACACAGAAGTCCTGCCAACCAGCTAGTATCCACGGTCCATCAGGGCCACAAAAGCACATAAGTGCCCGACCCACAATTCCTCAGCACTTATGGATTTGAAAGTCATCATTCTAGGAGGTTGTATCACCTGTATGGTCCTCAAACACCTGAAGTTATGAGATAAAAGATGGTTGATGAAGGAACCCTCCGACTAGCAGCCTAACCTTGCTCTGAAGTGTGCCTTTACTAAGACCCGTCAATGCCTCCAGTTGTAGTCAGGAGATGAGGACCGCGCTTTCCCTCAAAGTTCCATGGCTGAGAAGTTAAATAGTTCAATGGCTGAAGTTAAGTGGTCCCGGGTGCAAAGTAAGGCTTGTTAGCTGCAGAGAGCGGAGCGAGGGAAAATGAATTTTTACAAGATTGTCAAGAAGAGAGGGGCCTGACTGCCACATGGACAGAGGCAGAAAGAGCTACCATTTGACCCAAGCTGTGGAACACAAGAGCAATGGTGTGTTCAGGTACAGATGGATGCAAACTGCGCGGATTTGCCCTTCTTGTGGAGATCAACAGCACATTTTCACATTCGGGATACAATCGGCTGGAAATACACGAGAGAGTTCCCTTCAACATGAGGCTTTTCAAGGAAACGGTTACAGATGATAAAATAATTGCATTAATCATAGCAGGTGAGAAATGAATAGAGGAAGGATCCAGAGTAACTTGAAGAAGGATTCTTAAATACCTTCACCTTTGCCATCTTAGTTATATTTTAGTAGGCAACTGTAATAATAAATTTTAAAAAACCCTATGATTTTCTAACCAGGATTGTCGTTCAGTTGTAGAACTTTGCAAATGGAAAAAGGAAAGGCAGCTAGTGATTATTTACAATCTTGTTTTCCTGACACTGAGTGGGCAAGCTCACACCACTGGCGATTTGTCAATTTGGAGAATCTTTTCTTGGCCCGCGTATCTGCGCGAGAAAGCAAAGGTGTAAATAAGGATGAAAATGTATAATGGACATTGGTAGGCGGGAAGAAAATGTTCAAATGAGAATGAGAATATGGGAGGAGGGAGAGAGAAAGGACAAGAAAAAAGAAAAGAAAAGAAAAGAAAAAAAGGAGGGAAAGGGAAATAAAACTTTCATAAACAGATAGGGATGAGGAAGAGGAATAAAAATGAGTTGTAGTATGTATAGTTGATATTGTGAAGTAGAAAATATTTAAACGGAAAGAGTGTAAGTGTAAATAATGAGGGGAAAATGAATGTGGTAATAATAAAGAAAAAAGAAAACAAAGATTGTGTATAGAGGGGGTGGGGGAGGAAGGGCAGGTAAAAAGGGAAAGAAGTGAGAATCAAGTCGTCATATTCCGGTACCAACACTCAGCACTGAATGTGATTATTATATGTATTCATAATGTATCAATAAAGATAATTTAAAAAAAGAAGAAGAAGCACAATGTATCACACGCAGGTACAAATTCCTTATGATGTAGGCTGTCCTTATGTATTTCTAGTGTGTACCAATAAAAAAAATATTCATCTTTTAAGCAGGAAAAAGTTAGCATGCCTCTCAATCAAGGGGGTTAAGTCCACGATGAGTTGACCCTTGGCTTCCAGCCTGTGTAGGCAGCAGCTGGGAAAGCAGTACGCGTGACTCGTAGGCAATTTGGAGCTCAGCAGGGTTCTCCAAGATTTCCTAATCCCTGGTATCAGAATCTTTGTTTCCTTCTCTTATATTTAGCATTCATCTAAAAACTTGCATTCATCTTTAGCATTCATCTAAAAACTTAGTGTCCCGGGTTTCTTTCTTGTGTTTATCAGCAAAGGGCAGGTTATTGTACCTTTCAGTGGTGTATGAAGATATCACGACAAATCCCATTATTTTCTACAATTAATTCGCACCTTAGTGTGACCTATATGAGGAAGAGGAGTATATTGTTATATATCACTTACCCTGTGGAGAGTTATCACTTACCCTGTGTCTAATTTGCCCCAAAGGAAACTGAGCCGCCATCATCCTGTATAACAGAGCCTGTTTTCGATAAATTTTTCTCTATGATGTTTCATAAAGTCTTCTGTGCATTTCATAAAGGAAAATCTAAGTCAGAAGTATGCCCAGGCAAAAGAAATAGCAATTACTCCCAGAATAATAATAATATTATTATTAATTATTATTATTATTGTAACCTGTTTCACAGCTTTCTCCCGAATGCAAAATTTATAGGATAATCTAAAGTTTTAGGGTTTGAAAAATAATTGCTGCACTCCTTTTTAATTTTTTTTTTTAAATTTCTATAGACTTTCTTATTTGCCACAGCTGGGGAAATAAATACGTTTTACGGCCATGAGCTTCAGGTAGGTATTAAAAGTCATGTAAGTGTGTCCTTCTGGTCTATTTGGGACCCAGTCTTAGCGAACAGTGTACTCAGTCCTTGCCCTGCGGAGAACCCGCTGCTTTATGAGATGAGACAGCGGCCTCCGAATAACAGTAAGAACAAACATCACAGATGCTGATCGGAAATAAAGGCGTCCAGTCACTGCTTCTGGTATCTCCTGGGGCAGTGGAGCATTTTAATGGGTTTGGAGACAAGGTAACTGCTGCTGTGTCTCAATGGATGAGCAAAGGGAGGGGACGTAAATTAACGCTAACTCCCAGAGGAGGAAGCCAGGAAGGGTGCGCTACAGCTCAGTGCCTGTACGATTGGGGGCAAATCAACTTTAACCCGTGGTTGCAGTCTTCGTGTCAGGAATTCCCCCATCCTGCGTCTTCTGTACCACTGAGGAATGTCTCGCTAGGTTATTAAACAAAAAGCGTTTATCAATTCAATCTTAAAGTTCTCTGGGATCAAACCTATGATTCCTTTTTTTTTTTTAAATTGAAATCTTTATTGGTACATGACATATACACATCATGATTGCACTCCACAATGGGGAATTGTACCAGTATAAGACACAACTTAATTCTCATTTTTTCCCATAGCCCTACCCACCCTACCACCCCCCTATATACTTAACATTTGTTTCCTTTCTTTTTTGTTATAATCTCATTAACTAATGATTCTTCCTCAAATGCAACTCACCCATGAACAAGCAGCGTAGCCACAGCAGCCGCTTTTTGGACAATTACTCTTGTGGGTTGTGGCGTTATTGATATCTTAGTGTGTTCTGTACTGAACCTCTCTCTTTAAAATTTATTGAGATTCACCTCGGAGTGTGAATTGTCTACTTCCTGTGATGGCATCATTGATTTCCAACCTCACACACTACAAAACTTGATTTCTCTTCCTCGATCCTCCTGTACCTGGTTAGCTCCGCAAATGCCTTTGTTTTTATTTAGCTCCCCTCCTTTTTTTTTTTTTTTTACAGTACTAGGGATTGAAACAAGGGATTTTGTACCCTTGAGTTATAACCCTGTCATTTTTTCAATTTTTATTTTTAGAGGGTGTTTCACCAAGTTTCCCAGACTTGATTCAAACTTCTGATCTTCCCGCCCTGGCCTCCAAGGAGCTGGCATATTTTTCCTTTTATTTCTCCTGAATGCAATACTACTATACTATTTTTATACTATTTTTTCAATATTGCTTCCATCTAGTTACCATCCTACCAATGTGACCCAGCACAAAGCCACTTTGATTCTTCATCTATGCTATCATCAGAGCCTCTCATTTTTCACATTCCAAAATGAATTCTTCCTATTATATTTTTTCCTTATCTTTTTAAAAAATAAAAGCAATGGACCCTCTGTCTTTAAAATGACATGAATTTCTCAGCAACACAGCCCTAATGATCTGGATGTGGCCTATATTTCTGCTGCTCCACCTGACCAAACTAGAAATCAACCACTATGCTCACACTGGACCAACAATAGCATACTTGAAAGTGCTTTGCTTTTACCATCAGATGGACCTGGGCCTCCTGATCTTGGTCATCACGTAAGTGAAGTGTTGTCCTGTCCACTTCAGTTTAGTACTTCATAGTGCACACCCCCAAACCCAGATGCCATTTGTGAAGTGTCATGGGTGGGGTGAGG
Source organism: Petromus typicus (assembly GCA_004026965.1). Taxonomy (NCBI): domain Eukaryota; kingdom Metazoa; phylum Chordata; class Mammalia; order Rodentia; family Petromuridae; genus Petromus; species Petromus typicus. The sequence continues at coordinate 73,955 of PVIR01003103.1, forward strand.
CTCTTTCAGATAATGAAAGTACATTAGACACATCCATGGAATGATTACAAAGAAACCCATTATCTTGTATCATTAATATGCACTAATAGCTAAAATATATTAACATAAAGTTGGTTTGCTCATTGTGGGAGTGTTTCAAAGACTACAACAAAAGCTGATATTTTCTGAGTCATAGACCTCATCCAATAAACACTACTTTAGAGGGTTTGTCATTTTTAGCTAAATTACATGAAAAAATATACATATATTTATCCAGGATTACAGCCAAGAAAAAAGCTTAAAGCCTTGATCTTCTACAAAATAAAACAAGGCCTCTTAATTTAATTGTAGAATTCTGTGAATTGGTGTGGATTAATGCGTGCAGTCACTTACCCCACCTTCCAAGGACCTTCTGTGTGCAAACGAAGTTCCTGAAGTAGGAAGATAATTAATAAACTAGGGAGTCAGTTGGTACACTAGATGCTTTTATATATTGCAAACTTTAAAAAAAATCAGAATGAACAGGGTGATGTGCTACAGAACAATTTTGCAAATACTTCAGATAAGGAAGGGAAAAATGAGAAGTTGCAGAGATGCATCAGCCCTGGCACTGGTAACATGATCACACCGCAGCCCGTGTGGGGACTGTTGGGTTCCACACTTTAGACTACAAAGGAATAAAGAACCTCGGCAAATGGACAAGAGATGCACGATGCTCAAGACAGGAAGGTGATTTCTCATTGAATAATCACAGAAGTTACCTTTGCTGAGCATCAAAAAAACCTTCTAGACTGTGCAAACACAAGAAAATAATCAGTTGAACAGAGAAACAACCCCCCACCACCAAAAATAAGGTCCAGCGTAGCAGAGGCAGTGATAAGTTGCTGAAGACAATTCCAGGACACAAAGAACTCCAGGAAAGCATCGCTAGAGCTCTGCGTAGACCTCTGTGTTGGTTTACATGGATTGTCAACGCGCCTGGGGTTATCGGATTGCAGTGGCATTGACCTCCATAGAGGTTTAGCCCACAGATGAGTTAATGGGTGAATGGACTGCTAGGAGGCAGGATGCCATTTCCAAGAAGTCGACCATTTGCATGAAAGTTGCATTATACCCGGAGAGATGGTTACTCTAGCAATGCCACGACAGTTCTTCAGTGCAGCTTTGGAAGCATCCATGTGACCTTGAAGCAATTTAAATTTACACTGAGTGGAATTGGACACTCCTGAAAGAATCTAAAACAAGACTCCAAAACAGTAATGGGCATGATGTCCAGCACTCAGTTTACTATTCCTCAGACATGAAGAAAATCAGGATGAAGTGGCATATTTTCCTTGATAAAAATGAATAAAAAGAATCAGATTCAGAAACTAAAGATAATATAGGTTTACCAGAAAAGGATTTTAATACAGTTGTTATAAATAGGCTCAATATGGATCAGGGATTTAAAAAGAAACAAGGGAGATTGCAGAGGTTCTTTAAAAGGACTTAGTGTGAAATTTCTTGAGATTAAAAATTCAATACTGAAACAAAAATTCTCTTCACAAAGACAACTGTAAAGTACAACATGTGCCGAAGGAAATATATGTGAATTTGAAGACACAGTGATTGAAATTATTAAACTAAATCATAGAAATAAAAGTACTAAAGAAAAGACTGTCATATGGGCTGATGAGTATTTAATGATAATTGTAGAGATAGGAGATGAAGGATCAGGAAAGTCCTTGAAATTATAGATTGAAATTTCACTAAATTTAATAGAGATTTTTAAACAGCGGATTGTACTGCATGGCAAGAAATTCCAATTGGAATACAATATAAAAACCCACAAAGCAAGACCCATTGTTGACAAATTGACTAAACCTAGTACTGAAAAGAAAAAGCTTCAAACTACAGAAAAAAGTTACAGAGGTATAAAGATGATAATCACCACAGCTATTTCTCAAAAACTCCACAAGACAGTGAATTAACATTTAAAGTAGTGAAAAGAATTTATAAATCTTCATGGATAGAAAGAAAAATCTTTTAGAAATGAAGCTAACTCTGAAATTACTTTTTAGATGAATAAAATTAGAGAAAAAAATTATGACGAATAAAACCATTGTACCAAAAACATGAAGGAAATTTCTCTAGGCTGAAAAATGGTAGCAGAACACTATGTGGATTTGAGTTTTTATAAAGAATGCCAGTAGTTACATGTATGTGGGTAATTAAATTTATAATTAAATTTGGTAATTAAATTTGAGTAAATTTTTCATATATTATCATAAAAAGTAATAAATCTAAATTTCTAGTGAGTTACACAGGGTGAGGACGACTAAATATCACAGGTAAGTTTAAATCTCAGAGATAAAACTTTAAGTGAAAAAATTTTTGCTAACTCAGGTAACGAATGCTTAGTTAACACAGAAAAATCATACTCCGTTAAAAAAAGTCTACCAAGTGATCTTCAAATATAAAGTTTTATCTTTCCTAAAGGTATATCAAAAAGAGTATGGGGAAAAATCAGAGCATGAAAAAAATAAATGCTGCAGAATGAGAGCTGAATTCTTAATTCAAAATTAGTGAATGACTCTTGCAAGATACATGACAAAAATCCAAATAAAAAGGTCAATCTATATGAACATATTTTATCACGCAGTGTTGACCGATATCAAGTCATATTATGAAATGTTTAACATTCTTGGCCTAAAGGGGCAAACTCAGAAAGATGTAAGATTACAGCTTCACTGAGAAAGCTCAGTGAAGACTGGTGATTATTTTATTAATGGTAGCAATATGGAGGAACACATTTGTGGGAAGAATAGGCACAGTTTTATCATCTCTTTAAAAGATATAGAATCTGGGCCAGGGATTTAGCTCAGTGGTTCTGGCATCTGCGTTACAAGTGCAAGGTCCCGGGTTTGATCCCCGGTAACCACATATAACAATACCAGGTGTGGTGACTCACGCTCAGCAGCAACCAGTACCACATACCACATACCACAGTGTTGTGTTTGGTGTCTCACGTGTGTAATCCCAACACTTGGGAGGCAGAGGCAAGAGGGTTGCTGAGTTCAGGACCAACATGAACTACAAAATGAGACCCTGTCTCAAAAAACGAAAAACTAAAAAAAAAAAAAAGGAATCTTGGGCTAAGGATTTAGCTCAAGTGGTACTGCATCTATCTTGAAAGCACAAGGGTCCAAGTCTGACCCCCTGTTTGTCCCTCAAAATAAAAATTTAATTTACAAAATAAAAACTATGGAATCTGCCTTGGTCACTTTGGTTGTGGAAAACAAACTCAGGATATCTTTGGGAGAAGTTATTCCTCTAAAATTCCTTACTATGGGGAGAATATGGGCCTAAGATGCTTCTTATTACATCTTATTAGGATAGGTTTTCACATGATCTTGTCAGTCTGAAATGAAATGGTGCTAATTTGCAAAGGACAATGACAAGCGAGGGGAAAGGAGGAGGGGAGGAAGGGAAAAAAAAACAGAAAAAAATAAGAAAAGAAAAATGAAATGAAAGTGTTTGTAAATAAGAAAGGAAAGAGGGAATAAAAGAAGGGTAGAGGAAGAGACTGAGAATAAAAGAATCAAGATGTATCATGTACAAGTATAAATGCCATATCACCCTTAATAGCTGGTAACCTGTCCACACTGTAGAGAGACATCGGTGATCCAGCCAGCCAATAATCACAGGTGTCCACAACAAAATGATCAGTTCAGAGAGACAGCTGGGTGCTTTCCTTTTTTAATCAAAATCAGCTGCGTGCATGAGTGAGCCAAGCAAACATGAGTTTTTCATTTCAACTCAATTCAAAATATTTTGAAACTATTAATGTTCTATTGCAAAATATACACAATGTTTTCTGAAAGAGTCTCTTTGTTTAAAAATACCTTGCCCTTACCCAGAAGCATTTCCAAAAAATATGTTCTGTTCGACTTCCGTGGCTTTTGTCATCGATTGTGACAAGTGTCCAAGCTATTGAAAAGCTGTTCAGTACAAGTCTTCATTGTTGGGAGACTTCGTCATAAAGTGTCACCAGGATGTGATTCTGTATCTCCAAATTTAGCAGTTAGAATTCCAAACTGGATCTAAATCCCCGGGGAGGAGGAGCCTTTCAGGGCCCAGTTCCTTCAGCTTCGGCTCTCACCGTAGGTGGTCCTGGTGGACATATGCTCATGAACACTCCAGTAATCTCCGAATCAATCTCTCTCTCTCTCTTTCTCACTGTCTTCCCCCATCTCTCTGCCTCTCCCTCCAATTGATATGCTTAGTCTACCTGTTGTATAACTATTTAATCTATATGATCTACTATCTACCTCTATATGTATCCATCCCAACTATCTGTGTCATTTATGTCTCCTTTCTATAATCTCTTTCTTCCATTTGTCTACTAAATGTCTGTCTTGCCCATATATCTATTCTAACATGGGGGTATTCTATTATCCATGCAACTATCTATCATCTACGATGTAGATTTTCTGTCTCTTCTATGAATCCATTGTATCATCTCTCCATTCCATTTGTTAGTCTATGCACACTGTGTATCAACTACCTATCAATTATCTTTATAGCTGTCAGCTATATATCTGTTGTATTTGTCTATGTATCTATCTGTAATCGATTATCTATCTATCTATCTATGTATCTATCTGTATGTCTCCTATGTGTCTCGCAACAATCCATTGTGGGATCTACCCATTTGTTTATTCTATTATATTATAATCGATCCATTATTTATATAGTTATCACCTCTACATCTGTGCTATCTAGCTACCAGCTATTCTCTCTATCTACTTATCTTTGTGGTCCATCATGTATGTATCTATGTCCAAAAGCATCCATGTACCTCTATTTACATTGTATGTCTCTTTATATGTATCTGAATTTATACTTTGTATATACACTGAGATGTTACCTCTCCAAGAGAACACACTTTCTAGCTGCTTTGATGCACAAACTTCTCCAATAAGGGTTTCTCTAGTCCAGTGTTGCCCAATAAAACTCACTCTGATGATGACATATGACAAACTACTTGGTGCTGCTAGACACATGTAGCTAGAAACCTGAATTGTTAGTAGCATTGAATTTTACTGAAGTGCATAGTCATATGTGTGTAAATAGTACCATCTTGGAGAGCAGTGTCATGGAGAGTTAAGGAAGAAGATGATCTAGTCCAGGAATGGAAGTTGTTAGAAAAGGAGACAAAAACGGCAGCTTCTAGCTAGACACACTCTCCCCCACCTAACCAGGGACACTTAGCAATGGGTGAAGACATCTTGGCTTGTCACAGAGCCCCAGGAGCTGGCAGCCTCTGGTGGGCAGGGGCTAAGACGAAGACCAGGAGCACTCTGAACACGATGTTGCGTAGCACCAGACTGGCACAGAGTCCATCAGAATGTGCCACATCAAGGCGGGGAAGCCCTGCTTACAGGGATACTAGGTGAAGTAAGCATTCAAATTTAAACCTCTCTGCACACTTGAAATTTTCAGGGTTCCATCCCTCAAACACTCTCTCCTCAAAACACTCTATCCTCAACACTCTGTCCTCAAACACTCTATCTTCAAAACTCTATCCTCAAAAATAACAACAAAAAATCCAATACTTTTGATAGAATGCTCACTCACCCTTTGTCTCAGAGCATGAGAAAATCGGACTGCGCTTCACCAATAAGAGCAAGGTTAATTTTCATAGGGGTGACGCTAGTTTACACATCTGCCAACAGTGCGGGAGGGCGCCCTTTCCTTTCTGTGCTCCTCAGCTTTCGGTATTGTGTCATTTCTTTCTCACGATTCTTTTTTCTGGAGTCAGATAGAATCTTACTGTTGTTCTAGTTTCCGTTTCTTTAATAGCCAGAGAGGTTGAACGTTTTTTGCTATATTTATTGGCTATTTGTACTTCTTCTGGGGCAATAAAGAAAATGCGGCATATACACACCATAAAATACTACTCTTGTAACAGAGAAAGATGAATTTCAGCCATGTGTAGGAAAACGGATGGAGCCTGAAACCGTGATATTAAGCGAAGTAAGTCAGACACACCGAGTATAAATAGTGCAGGGTTGCTCTTGCACGAGGAACCTAGAAGACTAATAAATTAAAAAGTAAACTAAAAGACAGATAACAGGAAACAGGGAAAGACATATTTTGCACATAAGAAAGGGGCCAAGAGATAAACGGAGGGAGCGGGGATGTACCAACTTCCCAAGAGGAATTCGTGATTATTATGTGCTGCAATATAAAAATAAAAATAATAAAGGAAAAACCACCAATGAATATCTCCCAAGGGAAGTAGTCCAAGTGCCAGAAAAGTCGGCCCAGCTTGGCTTCAGTTTCAGGATATCATAGACACAATTTTTAAAACACCACTCGGAGCACTGGCTCACAAGATAAGAATTACGGTTAGGAATCTTTCTCGGCTTATGCGTCTAATGTCTCCTTCCTGTAATAGGGCAGCGAAGGGGGCTCACGGTGTTAGGAAACCAAACAGACAGAGTTGGCGAATATTTTCACTCCTGGCCAAGAATCTTTTATGGATAGAGCAGAGTTGTAATGCCATTTGTAAGAGCCTAGGTAAAGCCAGCGCGCCACAATACAAAATGATGCCCGTTTTGCTGATTAAAAGATGAACGATCCTTCTGCGACAATCATACTTCTGCCTCGACTTCTTCCCGTGTTAAAAATGTGTGCAGTAAAATACGTTGGGAAGGCTCTCAGAGAAAGGAAGACCGGAGCAATGAAAATCTCTCCGCGAAAGTCGGGGTTTCTGCCATTGGAATTTTCTATATCCTGGATTAACCGCCTCGCAGGAGGAAAGGTCTCATTCGTGCTCCTAAAATTCAGACAAAAAGATTTCTACGAGGTGCGCACGAGCGTCAAATTCTCCTCATTACTGACATTTAGTTGCCTGGGAACGAAAATAAGCCAGAAATATAATTTAAATCAGAAGGAAAGATGGTTCTGTGTTTTCAGAGAGGGAGCTAGGTTCACCCATTCGCGCGGGTCACTGATTAGGGTCTCTTTTTCAACGTCATGCACATCTTAAATATAATTACTGCACTCAAACGCTGTGTCATAGGTCTACGTCGCTTCAGGAGGTTGTGGTTAATCACTTGTAGCTGTAAACTCAGCTACTGATGAAAGCTCCTAGCTAGAGGCAAACTTTACTCTTTTACTTCACTGAAAAAAAGCTGTGTTAAAAATGGTCCAGGCGCCACTTTTCCACAGTAAGACTGGAAGCATCTTTACTCTTCTGAAAAATACTGTAGACATCACTCACTAACCAGAATAAATCAATCAATTGCCTTTGCGCTGCACCTTTGGAGAAATATCTCCACCCTAAGCTACTCAGGGAGCTTCAGGGTGAAATAAAAGCTGGCAACGTCGTGGAAGGCAGTCTAGATCAGGCTTGAGCCAAACAGATCAAGTAAGGGAAATGTTTAGTTTAAGAGAATTCTTTGTACACTTTTAACAGTTTCAAATTTTTTAAAAAGATCTTTCAAAAAGATACAGTTCTTTAATAGAATGAAGTATTATTTTGCCATAAAAAATAATAAGATCCAGTCATTCAACTCAAATGAATATACATTCAGGACATCCTCATCAGTGAAATAAATAGGTCACGGACGTGCAAATATCGTATCTTTTCTCTGCCAAGAGAAAAGGAAGATGGAAATGAGTTCTGGTATATAGAGTAGATATTGTGAAATGGAAAATATTGAAAAGAAAATCAGATGTGGGGTAAATAACAAGGGGTAAAAGAATATGATAGTAGTTAAAAAAAGGAAACAGCTTATGTATATAAAGGATGGGGATTGTAGGGTGGGGGAATGGGAAAAAATGCAAATCAAGTCGTGTCCTGTTCTGGTACAAACTCTCAACGTTGAATGCGATGATGATGGGTATTCATAATGTACCAATAAAGATTTGAATTTAATAAAAAAGATCTTTCAAACCTAATGAACAAGTGAGTTTTGTTTTAAGAGTGAAAGAGAAAAAAGGTCACAGTTGTAGTTTTATTTTTGTTTCTTTCTGTTTTCACCAGGATTTACAAGTTATTTTACATTGCACTGACTGATATCAACCACTGCAGTAACTAAACTTCACAAGTGAAACTGTACATTGGTTCAACTTCTTGGGAAAATGATTCGAGAATAACTACCCAAAGGTGTAAAATCCCATTCTATATTCCCATTCAAAATTCATATTTTCATGGATCCATGTTGAGAAAATCTACAACCCAGTAGTTAGGCTCTCCTCACTGGTGGAATCCTTCTGGCTGGTCTTCCATCTCTACTGGGTGCTGCAGGGAGTCAGACAGTGGTCCCAGAAGATGCGACTCCTGTAGCTTTCCTACCTTTTCAAGTCCAAAGCCTCATAGAACACATTTCTAGGGACATAAACAGAGGAGATGAATCAAGATGTCTACCTCGTTCATCATCAGACTAGACCGAAAGAAAGAACCTTGCTGATCATCCACTACCCTCAAGGGTATCATGCGTGTACCCCTAATAGAAACACAGACAGCACTTTTTCAAGTAGGCAAAAAGAAAGTTGTATTTTATGGAAGGCAAAGGTATAAACCACTGGGATAAGGTCTAGACTTATGTCCTCAAGCAATATTTCCTATTCAAGAAGAAATAATGCTAGGAGCAGAGGAGTCTTAGAAAAGTTATAATTAGAAAATAGTATCTGTTGTCAGAGTCTCACACAGTGAGATTCTCCATAAAGTCCAACCCTTTGGGAAACACTCAAAAGGAAATATACATCAAAAATTAAAAAAAAAAAAAAGGCGAGAGAGTTTTAGTTCAGTGCCTACCCTTCAGAGGCAGTGAAGACTATTTGGGTAATTACCCATCAGTCTATTCTCCACTGCCTGTGATAAAATCTCCAAGCATGGATAATGGATAAAAGAAAAGAGGTTTTCTCATCTCCTGGCTCTGGGAGCTGAAAGTCCAGGACTGGGTAACCTCACGGGTCCTACCTTTGCTGAGGACTTTTGACAGTTGACAACACGGCAGGAGCATTCCTAGAAGAGACCACGTGAATAGAGTGGAAGCAGAGAGAGCACACCTTGCCCTTCGTGATAATCTGCTATCACAGGAACTAAGTCCCGTTGGGGGATCATCATTCCTAACGCCAACTCCACGGGACCTGCTACTTCCAGTGACGCCACGTCTCGTGAAGTGTGGGTGTCACCCTGGTGACCAAAGTGCCGACAGATGCATCTTGCAGGGGACAGACCACATCAGGGTCACAGAAGCAGCCATGAAAGTCACCGCTTTAGTCAAAGTAAATGAAATCGAAGTGTGTGTGCCGGCATTCTTCAAGTCGCACGACCTGCTCTTCCTTTCTGAGAATCACTAACAAACCAGTACCGAAGCTCTGCCGATCTAGACTACAATGATATGGATAGATATCACAGATAAGATATCAGCAAGTATCCAAGATAAATCCTGAAGCCTTGGATTCAAATCGAATAGCCTACTGCCTGTCAGTGAGATTTGGGGAACATAACTCTACTTCCCTAAGTGTTAGTTTCTTTTCTCTTTTCTAGAACAGGAAGAAACATCGCTGAATGGATAGTATATTACTATGGAAAGCCTCAAAACGTGCCACAAATACAGAAGAATGTGACGCATGTGACAATCACTACAGAGAATTCCTAGTATCATTTACTCTTTATAGTAATAGCACTGTATTTCACAGAAGTCACTGACACTCGCCCGAGTAAACAGTGTTGTGCCGTTCTTTAGTTTTTGTAGCTGAGAAAATCTTTCTTACACAGAATACCATTGTTCATTTCTTCCGCTGCCTTCCAACTTTTAATTAGCATATTTGATGTCACAATCATTAACCTTGAGGAACTGTAAAATACTTGCAGCGAATATAAGACTTCAGGTACACAGATCTGTTTCCTGCCTGATTACTTTTGCAATAATGAAAGTGATGTTGACATTGACCAACAATCTCTCTCTCTCTCTCTCTCTCTCTCTCTCTCTCCATATATATGTTATATATAATATATATAAATATATAATATATATAATAATTTTTATATATAATATATATAAATATATAACACATATATATGTTATATGTAATCTATAAATATATATTTATAAATATATATATGTTATATATAATATATAAATATATTAATATCTATATAGATAGATAGATATAGATATAGATATGAACTATTTACTTTACCCTGAAATTCCTTTCAAAAAGGACCAATCGAAAAGGGAGTTTCTTTGAGAAATGTACATTGAAGTTATCTTTAAAAGAAAAAGAAAATTGATTGCCCTTTTGCCATACTAGTTTTTAAGATACGATTATTTAACTGCACATATCCGTGCATATTAATTTGTTTTCCAGATTTTAGTTCCCTGATTATGTATATTTTCTCTCTAATAATTCCTATGGCATTAAAGAAAGCAATGGGTGTCTAACGGAAAGCTGAAATAATCATGCTCATATTAATACTGCTTAGCTTTGGCTGGAGCTATAAAAATGGTCATGAAGGAAAATAATTTTTCTGTGCAAAGGACCAGCTGAAAATGAGAAAGACATTCATGGACATTGGACAAGTTCATCTGCTTTGTACAGTGTTTGCCCAAAATCAAACAACTCATAAACTTTTGGAAATAAAAATAACAGCCAGAATGAGCCACAGCTGGTCACGGCAAAGATGCAGAGGTCCCCTAACACTTCCGATGGGGAGAGAAATTGCCCTCACTGGTGCAGACCTATTTTAGCTTGAGCTTTGATCTCCTGGCTTCTGATGTGCCTGCTGCCAAATTAAAAATGATGCCCTTAGTATCCTTTTGCTTCACAACATCATGCGCATGGGTGCTTTGTACTACACACTCTGTCAGTGAGAAAGAAGACTGAGGTTTAAAAATGTCCCTGAAACTTCTCAAAGCTATCCAGAGTAGCTCAGCTACGATTTGAACTAGAGTCCGTTTGCTCCAACAGCCAAAATGTCATAGGGGCCACCACTGTGCTCCCCAATGCCTATTCATCCTGAAGAGACTTTCCTACACTCATCTCCTCAGTCTTCACCAGCTAGAACTTCTTTGGCTGAGACCATCTTTCCCTACATTTGGATGTCATTCTCTTGGTGACTTCAGTGTCTGTCTGTCTGTCTGTCTGTCTGTCACTGGGAAAAACTGAAGAGTCTCCATCCTAGGTTTTTTCCCCTGCTTTCTTTCCGCCATTTCTGTCCATCTGTTTGCTCCACGGCTATCTTATTCACTCATGTGACTTCTCTATTCTCTACACTTTCATCTTTCTCTTCCATCTTTAGCAAGGCAAAACAGCATCTTCTTTTGACACCTACTTTCTTTACAGTGAATGCATTGTGCCCAAACAGATAATTAGATAGAATCATTTCATTAAAAAAATATATCTCTTGCTTCTTCACAATATGGTCTCACTTCCTCCTCACCCTCTGTTAACTGCTTTGTTTGAAGTTTGTCTTCGTAGATGAGAAGTTATAAATCATGATGCTTGTGTGATAAAGTCAAGTTCTAATCTTTGGAAAGCAGGGGAATTAATTAACTGTCCCTTTCGGAGTCAATGCTAGGACAAGAATCAGTCATTGGAAAACAAATATCTTTGCCAGTTTCGTTACCATAAGTATTGCATAATCAGGATTCCAACAATAACAGGAGCGCTTGAGATGGTTAACATACTTTATTTTCGCTCACAGTTTTGGAAGTTTAATTCCATTGCCACTTGGCTTGACCATGTGGTGAGGAGCTCCTGCAAGAAATTGCAAAATGTGGAGATGGTTTCACTTATAACCCTAACCTCATTCCTTGCTGGTGGAGACATCTCCAGTAGACAGAAACCTGCATGAGGCTTTCCTATTCTTTCTGCCTAGATTTCCATCTGGCCATCAGCATTTGGGGAGCATTTCCAGACCCTGCTATGTTCTTAGAACCAGAAGCAAACAGATGAGATCCTCACCCCGTAAGACTAAAAGGGGCAATGTGCAAAGAGGGAACATAACCCAGATGAAACAACAAAAATTATATCATTTTAGGATGTGGTTACTCCCAAAGGTGAAAAGAAGGTGAAGGGGCAAGATGACAGACAGGACCTGCAAGGATAGAAGACAAAGATTGGGCTTTTTTCACTCCTTTATGATTATTTATCATCAACCTTCGCCTCTTCTCACTGTGCGCATATAACTGCAGAATGCCTTGTGGGTATCTGGTCCACTTTGTATTTTGCTCCCTGTTGCTACAGCAATGACCCATAAAATGCATTGATCTTCATTCTCTAATCATGGTAGACTCTGGCTGTCTCTCCTGGATCTCCTCCAGACACTGTGAAGGCTGTGGACTCTGAGTTACTTCTTTTCATTGGGAGGTGCCAGTGAAATCTCTTTTCTTTGTGATAGACGTGAGCCTCTGGCTAGTCACTGTGACTCTGTGCATTAGAGTCTCAGTGGGGGACTCTGTGAGTTTTCCCTGTTAAAGCTCTCATGCGATATTGAGTTGGAACATCGAATACCCTGGCCAAAGTTCACAGTGCTGCAAAACTCAACTTCGTCTCTTCCTATCAATTGTCTCCGAGACTTTGATAGGCAAGAGGAGAGAAATAGACACAGATCTCCAGTTATCCTTTTGTCTCCATGAAGAGTTGGATCCAAGATGCTCTGCAGATTCTCAGCACAGAGAGGCTCCTCCATCCTTCCACACATGAATAATCTTTCAATGACTTACAAGTATACTGTCAAATAAAATGGGAGTGCTAAGAAACACTTGACAAAACTACAGTTTAGAAAATAAAGATAAGGAAAAAATGTCAGTATATGTTTAGTATAGGTGCGGTATATACATATAAAAAACATTTTTTTTTGATCCCCAGTTGACTGAAGCTGAGATAAGACTGGCAAAATGAAGTTTAATAAGTAGGATCTGGTCCCCCACGGATGTTTTCTCACCATAAAATGATATGAAGACTTCCATCCTTTTAAGAATAACAGGGAGACGTATCACATGAAGAACTAGATGCAGTCAACATCTGATTTCTTCATGTGAAAGTGAAGAGTGTGTCATATTTTTTTTGCTTCTTAGAAAGCAGAGACCTTCAAACATGCCTCAGGACCCTTCCTGCATCTTCACACAGCACACGTCTGTGTCTGCTATCTGAGAGCCCACATGGGAATTTAGCAGAATCCTCAAGACTCTCACTAAATAATGGATAGAGTCAGTGGGGGCTGGAAAGGAAGTAACAAGGATGAGCCCAGGGATCCACATTGCAGGGGACACACCTGCTCAACAGTGACCACGGACAAAGCTCAGCTTGCCAAATGCCCGAACTTCCAGTTTTCTAGAACAATATGATGGTGACCGAGTAGTCCTACCTGGATGCCTGGCACCACAGACCTCTGTCAGAAGGAATGCTTGGCATACTGCTCATACCTGCAGCCTACAGGATCCAAGGCTTTCTCAGGGGCCCTTTCCAGAGAAGAGAGATGGAAAAGATTATAGCCCAAAGGGCCTAGGGAGAGCTGTTTACAGCCAAATTACCATTGGTCTTATGCACCACTGTTTCTGACATTTTATATACAAGGAGTAGTAAGAGATAGAATGAAAAAAAAATCATAGAGATAGCATTTCCAAAAGATGATTTTGCAAATGTCAGCAAGTAAGCAAAGGGTTATACTGAAGAGAACTCTGGCCAATTTTTCTTAATCTCCCTAGAGCAAGAATAAAAGCATTTAAATGCCAACAAGGTCAGGCCAGGTGAGAGATTAAAAAGGAGATCTTGACAGTAAAAGTTATTAAGTACTAACGAAAAGATTCTTGGTCATAAAAGGTAGTAAAAGAATAGGCAACATTTCATTTGGAAGTCACTATTTCTTTTCTATGAAGTGTATTGTTACAAGAAAGTGTGTGGGTGAGAAAAAAAATTGCCAGAAGTAGAAACAAACAGTTTTTGCAGTCATCATTGCGACTCTGTGCATTAGGCAATCCCAGCATCTGCAGAAGGATAAATAATTGATATAATTAGTGTGAACTCAGCTATTTTTTTAACAGACACAGTTGGAAGATAATGAACATCACTGAAGTTTTTTGCTTTTGGTCCTGCAGTCTGTGTCCAGGGGACTGGCCTCTGTAAAAGAATGTCTTCTTAATGAACTGTCCTAGGCTTCTAAAAATGCCTCACATCCAGTCCAAGTCAGAGATGCCATAATAGTAACCTGTAGTGTCTTCAGAGATGAACTGAAATGGTGCTTGTATTTCTTCCTGGAACCATAGGAATCAATTCAGGTGCAGAATCCGCACTGCAGGAAACTCTTAGCGGGAAGTGAAGAAAAAAAGCAAATACATGAAGAAGAGCTACATAGCGGCTGTGTGTTAGTGATGACAAAACGTGAGAACAATTCATCCTAAGCACCCAAATGCTTGTTATCACCAACCTTCTTTGTTTCAAATCCCCGGATGTGTGTTTTTTCAATTATGATCCATAAAAATTTAAGATAAAAACTGTCAATTTCATTCAGTTTAGAAAACTTCAACTTGAAGTGGATGATATTGCTGACTATGCTGGAACACGCCACATTTTAACAAAAGTAAATGCATGTGGTGCCTAAGAAGGCCTTTTAATCTAGATGTCTCAGCAAGGTAAGGGTATCCTACATGACCATCCCAATTTAAGAATACCCTAGGCTCCCAGGGACAGAGGTTAGCAGCGGGTGGCTCGGGAAATGGCAATTCTGCCACCGAATCTGCGCCACCGAATCTGTGCCGGAGTTGGAGCTTACTGGCCCCCAGGCCCACCCCGGAAGAGTGCCCAGAGAGTGAGGTTAGCAGGTCAGAGTCTGACTTTCTCCACGGCAACCACAGAAGCACATTCAGTCAGCTTGTATTGGTGAGTAGGTGGGCCTGTTGGAAAATCAGCCACTACCATTGCAGCTGCACAGGGCCTACAGCCTACTGGCCTCTAGGCCGACAGCACAAGTGAGCCCAGAGACTCTGTATTGGTGAGTAGGTGGGCCCATTGGAATCTAAGGCAGCACCATTATAGCAGTGCAAGAGCCAGAGCCTTCCTACCTGTAAAGAGCATGGGAGAAGGTGATCTGACTGTATTGATTGAGTGCCTCATATGGTGTGCCAGAACTAGGGGTTTTTCTGTAAGTCCAAAAACAGACTGTAAAGAATAACCCAAGAAACACTGATATTTTAAGGTTCCTAACTATTAGGAGGAAAGTGACTTGCAACAAACACCGCCAGAAAACAGAGCAGATCAGAGATGAGGAAACACTCAAAGTCTCAGATACAAAGATCCTCACCTCCAGGTAACACAGAGGGAAGGGAAATAGAGAAGTTTGAAGGCCAGTCTCCAGGGTCCATGGAAATGGTAATCAAAGTAGATCTAGTAAAATGGAAATCAGAACTATCTCTGACATGAAAGCAGAGATATTGGACACTGTCAACACGATGATTAATAAAGCTAAAGAGGAAATCATGGAGTTGATAGAATCCAAGATAGCAAAAGCAATGGAACTTTTTAAACACTAACAAGCAGAAGCCCAGGAAACTAAGAAAGAAAATGAAAGTTTGTGCAATAGAAGGAATTTGGCAGAAGACTGAATTTCAGACCTAGAAGACAGGATTTTAACCAATGAACTGGAAAGGCATAATCTACGGAAAAAAGCAAGCGATAATGAAAAGTCAATCCAACAGCTCCTAGATGATTCAAAGAACAATAACATAAGATTGATTGGAGTCACTGAGGAAGCAGGAGACAATGCTAAAGACATCAAAAAGCTATTCACACAGATAATGGCAGAAAACTTCACAGAAAAAGGTAAAGAATTGGGCATACAAATATCTGAAGCATACAGAACGCCACATGCCCGTGACATGAAAAAATCTACACCTAGGCATATCATCATAAAAGTCCCAGATATTCAAAAAAAGAATGAAATACTGAAAGCAGCCAGAAACAAGAAAACAGTTACATTCCAAGGGAAGCCCATCAGGATCACAGCGGACTTCTCAACTCAAACACTCAATGCAAGAGGAGCCTGGAGTGAAGTCTTCCAAGCCCTAAAGGAAAACAACTTCCAACCCAGACTGATGTATCCTGCAAAATTATCCTTCAAAATTGATGGGGAGATAAGATACTTCCATGACAAAGAACACTGAAAAACTTCACAAATACAAAACCTGTGCTCCAAAACATTTTAAAGAATATCTTGGAGAAAAATAAGGAAAGTCACAAATCCATGAGACCTAACCGAGTAAACCCATGGGACCAAACAAGAAACTGATGGGAAAAGGGCAAAAGTAGAATAGCACAGCCAAGAACATGAAAACACGGCTGCACTAAATTTACCTATATCAGTCATAACGATTAATGTCAATGGACTCAACGCGCCAATTAAGAGACTCAGACTGGCAGAGTGGATCAAGAAGCAAGATCCTACAATCTGCTGTATACAAGAAACACACCTAACTCAGAAAGAAATCTATGGACTAAAAGCAAAGGGATGGAAAACAATACTCCATGTGACAAGAAAGATCAAGAAAGCAGGAGTGCAGAATTTATTTGCAGACAGAATAGACTTCAAGCCAAAACTGATAAAGAGAGGTAAAGATGGACACTATCTTTTAGTTCAGGGAAAAATCCAAGAGACAGAAATCACAATTTTAAATATCTATGTTCCAAATTCTAATTCACCCAACTATATAAAACAAATATTAATGGACTTAATAAAACAGATAAACTCCAATACAATAATAGTAGGGGACCTCAATACCCCACTGTCACAAAGAGACAGATCGACTGGACAAAAAGTCACTAAGGAAATCCTTGAGCTCAACCAGATTCTTCAGCAAATGGATTTAATAGATGCCTACAGAGTATTTCACCTCACAAAGTCAGAATTTACATTCTTCTCAGCTGCTCATGGATCATTCTCCAAAATAGACCATGTGCTCATTCATAGAACAGGTTTAAGCAAATATAAAGGGATTGAAGTTATCCCTTGTATACTGTTGGACCATAGTGCCCTGGAATTGGAGCTAAATAGCAAAGGAAAGCCCAGGATCTTCACAAACATATGGAAACTGACCAACCAATGGGTCACAGAAGAAATTAGAGAAGAAATTGAGCAGTACCCCAGTACAACATATAGAAATTTATGGGATACAATGAAAGCAATTCTATGAGGAAAATTCATAGCAGTGAAAGCCTACATCCAGAAAACGGAGCAAGCTCAAATAAACAATTTAATGCTGAACCTCAAGCGACTAGAAAGAGAGGAGCAAAACAAACCCAAAGTTTGCAATAAGCAAGAAATTATAAGAATCAGGGCAGAAATTAATGCAATAGAAACCAAGAGAACGGTTCAAAAAATCAATGAATTGAAAAGTTGGTTCTTTGAGAGGATAAACAAAATTGATAGACCCTTAGCCAACCTCATTAAACAAAGGAAGGAAAAGCCCATATCTATGGTATTAGGAATGAGAACGGAAATTACTACTGACACAGAGGAAGTCCAGAGGATAATCAACACCTACTTTGAATATTTATACTTCAATAAAATGGAAAATGTAGAAGAAATGGATAGATTTCTAGACACATATGAACTCCTAAAGCTGAATAAAGAAAATATAGAAATGTTAAATGCCCCAATAACAATCTGTGAAATTGAAAATGTAATTAAAAACTTGCCAACAAAGAAAAGCCCTGGACTTGGTGGTTTTACTGCTGAATTCTATAAAACTTTTAAAGAAGAGTTAGTGCCTCTACTTCTGAAACTCTTCAATGAAATTGAAAGGGAAGCAGTACTCCCAAACTCATTCCTAGAACCAACCATTACCCTGATTCCAAAAGCAGAGAAAGACCCAACCAAAAAAGAGAACTATAAGCCAATATTTTTAATGAACATCGATGCAAAATCCTCAATAAGATCCTGGCAAACAGAATACAGAGAATTATCAAAAAGATTATACACCTTGACCAAGTTGGATTCATCCCAGGGATGCAAGGATGATTCAACATACGTAAATCAATCAATGTTATACACTATATTAACAGGCTTAAGGACAAAAAACATATGGTCATCTCAATTGATGCAGAAAAAGCATTTGACAAAGTACAACACCCATTTATGTTCAAAACTCTACAGAAGATTGGAATAGATGGTCTGTATCTCACACTAATAAAAGCTATCATCTATGAGAGACCTTCACCCAGTATCATACTAAATGGTCAAAAATTTAAACCTTTCACACTAAGATCAGGAACAAGACAAGGATGTCCTCTCTCACCACTTCTGTTCAATATAGTTCTGGAAATATTAGCCATAGCAATTAGGCAAGAGAAAGAAATAAAAGGAATAAAGATTGGAAAAGAAGAAGTTAAATTGTCATTATTTGCTGACGACATGATACTCTATCTAGAGGATCCTAAAAGCTCAATTAAAAAACGGCTGGACCTAATCGCCAATTTTAGCCGAGTAGCTGGTTATGAGGTCAATGTTCAAAAATGAATAGCTTTCATATACACAAACAGTAGACCCACTGAGATAGAAGTTGGAGAGTCAGTCCCTTTCACAATAGCATCCCAAAAAATAAAATACCTAGGAATCAATCTAACAAAGGAGGTGAAAGACCTCTACTCTGAAAACTATAGCACTCTGAAAAAGGAGATAGAAGATGATATCAAAAAATGGAAAGACATACCTTGCTCCTGGGTAGGAAGAACCAATATTGTCAAAATGGCTATACTCCC
>PVIR01003104.1:0-92926 GCA_004026965.1 Petromus typicus
AACATTGAGAAAATAAGACTCTATCTTAAACAAACAATATTCTGAAGGTTGTAGGTATCACTAAGTAAAGAATACTCACCTTACATAAGCAAGTATATTCCCCATGATCAATATTGAACTGAAGTAAAAATGGAACCACCATGGGTGTGTTGAGAATTAGCCAGTGACTTCAAAGGAAACAAATGAAGTTGGGTGGAATAGAAGAACAGGATATGAATGGCCAATTCATCTCCCAACCAAGGATAACCTCGTTGGAAGGGAGGAAGGAGGACTGTATAAACCCAATTGTGAGACAGAGTATCACGAATTATGAGTACTTCTATGGCCCTCTCTCTCCAGTTAAGAGTAAAGAACACTGAGCCAATCTATGAATCAATTCATAGTAATTAATATATTAAATATATTATGCCTGGCTAGATGGGGTGATGCACAGCTATAATCCAGCGCTCCGGAAGATTGAGGCAGGAGGATCACAAGTTAAAATCCACCCTCAGCAACTTAGCATGGTTGCAGAAAATCAGCAATCATCTCAAAAGTCTAATGTTCTCCTTCTCTCTCTCTCTCTCTCTCTCTCTGTGGTACTAGGAATCAGACTCAGGCCCTTGTGCTTCCAAGGTAGGTAAAGCATCACTAGAGGTAAATCCCTGGCTAAACTTCTCCATTTAGAACACTGCTAAGATTTTTTTTAATTCTATTAGGCATCTTTTAGTATTTCTAAAGACTTGCATATGTATGTAAACCTTCCATTTTGAAATAAAATGATGATGACCTTAGCCAGTCAGTATAAATCTGTTCTATTTTCAAAACTGAAAGTGAACTCAACTGACTTTATTAAATTTATAGACATACAAAACATCATGCCCTTTTCTAAACTCAACAGCACAAAGAAGAAATCTTTGAGGCGCACAGATTGACAGAACCCTGTTTGATCTTAGTCCACACACTACTTGCTGGGAGTAAGGCACTGGCCTGAGGTTGTGCAATACCACCAAAGGCTACAGCAGTGAGCAGCTGGTCACATGCTCCCCAGAAGAGATTCTTCACTAAGCAAATCCTCATTCCATACAACAAAACACAAGTTAAAATAGGTTTAAGAATAAAAAATGTAGCAAAAGAAAATAACAACCATGAAGTAACCCAACTTAGTTTTCTCTTGAAAAACTAGAGCTCGTTTAGTTTTTTCTTTCTCTTATTTTATGTAGAAAGTATTCTGATAAATGATAATATTGGTGAAATCTAAATATTTTAAGTGAAATAAGAAATTAAAATACTTTGGTAATTTAGCCTAACCTGTCTCTGCCACTCAAGCTTTCATTCCAGAAATATGCAAACCTCGACCGCCTCCCCCCAAAAATAAAAGGTGTCATGTGTGAAAATGTCTATGCAATCATCTCATTTACTGACTGGGGAGCAGGATTTCAAATTTCTGTGTGGAAGGCGGCTTCCCACTGCTACTCCTTCCCTGATACCAACTTTCCACATTGAGCATCTTGAAGTGCTCAGTGTCATAGATTCAAGGCTCAGTTCACGCAGCTCTCAGCATGACTGATGCAAAGAGTCTCGTTCCCATTAACTAGAGAAAGCTGAGAACCACGGGATTAGCTCATCTATTTTGGGTTGTCTGGTTAGGAGACACCACGCTCAAACTCAGCTTTTCTGATTCCGAATACAGTCATCTTTTCCCACACTGTATGCCCTACTAAAGCCACTTTTTTTTTTTTTTTGCTCAATTCAAGATAATAAGCAGCAGTTGCTGACAAATTATGATTCATAATGTATTTGCTGCCAGCTATTCTAACACCTTCTGCTACCAAGCATTGGGAGGGGAAAAACATTTTCACACTTTGATGTCCAGAATGATTGACTCTGAGTTTTTTAGAACTATACCCAAATCTTTGCACAATGAAGCACACAGGTTAACTCCATGGTCTTATGCTTCCACTGGTTCTTGATTCATCAGGAGCACCTGTCCTAAAGTACTGTCATCAGACATAGTAAAGATGGAAAAAGCAGCTCAGTGCTCAGACTGGGCTCAGCACCCACAGGACAAACCACACAGCATTAACCAAAGCCACTGCGCTGATCAGAAGCGGCCCTCCGCCTCCTTAGTGAACGTTGTAGCTGGGCCTTCAGATCTCGCCAGCGGCCCAGCATCTACCAAACACCTCCTTTTCTCTCCATTGCATACCCAACAAGCTTCTGTTTCCACCTTTATGAAACCAAGGGTAATATCTGAGCCGCAAAGCAATCAAGAACATGCAAAGTATCTTCTTTACCTTGCCTGGCTCATTGTAAGTATTTGCTTGATGCAAAAAATTATCTAAGGTATCCCTTCAGCCATGTGGGAGACACTCTGGAGTATAAAAACGTTTGTTACTCATAAAATCGCATCTGTCAACCACTGTCACCCTGGCAGCCCCAAAGGTCATTCGTGCACTCTCTTGAGGAGTTTTTTTGCGCTAATTCGTACTCGAGAGTCTCCCAAATCCCAAACTTTTCCCTTCCTCCTTGAAGAAACTCTTTAATCAAAAGATTTAAAGGCCAAAAATGTCAAGGCTAAGAAATAGGTTAAGATGATTAAACTGCAATAGGTTCATTTTCAGCACTTAAATACCACTGCAGCAGTATCAACAATGTATAAGTAATAAACTATAATTTTATTCACTATAGCTTGTAAAAAGTATGTTTTATATCATTGTAAAACCATCAATATGATTTTTACTATATTTGAGGAGAATTAAGCTGAATAGGTACTCCTTAAATCAAAGCACCTCTCTCAGAAGTTTTTTCAGAGATAATAATGATTATTGGGCTGGAGACTTAGTTCATGGTTCTGGCACCTGCCTTGTCAGTGCAAGGGCCTGGGTTCGATCCCTGGTAACCACATACAACAAGGCTGGGTGTAGTGACACCTGCCCACCAGCAATCAGAACCATATACAACAGTGCCGGGCATGGTGGCTCACACCTGTAGTCCCTTGGGAGACAGAGGCAGGAGGATTGCTGTGAGTTCCAGGCTTGCCTGGACTAGATAGTGAGCTCAGGGCCAGCCTGAACTACAAAGCAAGATGCTGTCTCAAAACTAATAATAATAATAATAATAATAATAATAATGGTTATCAATTAAGGAAACAAAAGAGCACAAAATATGAATGGAAATAATTTAAATAAACTAAAACCTTAAATTGTTGCCAAATAATAAGTGCCATAAGCTAAAGGGCAGTACAACACCTGAGCAATTTCCCAACACAAAAGATCAATAAGAAAGTCAACAAGAAAGAGAAAAACAAATCAATACCAAGTGTAAGCAAATAATCTGAACTTGCAGTTCCCAGAAGAGCAAATTCATTGTCCAATAAACACAAAAAGAGGTGTAACCTCACTGGTAATCAAAGAATATACAAATTAAACAACAGAGGAGCCACAACAACGTCACTGCTGTGGTAGGCAAGAAATGTTTTGGATTCATATTACCCAGCGTCTGGCTACACCATGGCCAGGACTCCTGAGTGTGGCTGGTAGGCATGGAATCACGTGACTGCGTTGGAGCGCTGTTTAGCACTATCGAGGAGCTTGAGAATAGAAACAACCTGCGCCAGGACTTCCACAAGTGTGCTTCATCCAACAGCAGTGACTCCCAGGGCCCGTGACTGCTGATGAGCTATAGCAGCAGATCTGAGTGCTCGGTAGAAATCTGTATCCTGCAGCCCTAGCCCAGACCTTCTCACTTCAGTGGGAGTCGGCTGTAGGAGTCCTCCAGCACTTTATGATACGTGCTGAGTTTCACAGCCAACACAGATATCTCTAGCTCACCCCAGTAGCACATTGCCTCAGGAAGACACCAGGACATGGTCCTTGATGAATTCTCTATGAAGAGTGATGTGCAAGGGCTTGGGCAAGGAGCAGCGCAAGGCTCTGATTTCCCTAAGTGGACATATTTGCATATATATGCATAAAAATAGAGGCTTGCAAAATATTTAAATAAAAATGTATAAAAATAAACCCGTAAAAACCAGGAAAGCATGAGTACAATGGCACATAACACAGAAGTTAAAATAAATAAAGGGATGGGCATGTAGCTCAGTGGTAGAGAGCTTGAGAGCTTGTCTAGCATGTGTGAAGCCCTGGATTCAACTCCCCGTCCTGCAAATACAAAAATAATGGTGTAGATAGATATATATGCTTTAACAAACATAAGTCTGGAAAGTAGAAGATTAAATGAAAAAGCAAGTTGCAGAAAAACAAGTGTAGGATGATATCACATAACATTAGTTTAAAATCTCACCCAAAAGAAACTGTCTTGATCATTGGCAAGTGGAGATATACCTAGATGAAAGCATCAAGGATGTGGGAGTGGGAAGTGTGTCCACTGCATCAGGATGGGGGGCAGGAGGAGACTGAATTAAAGGAGAGTTTGAAGAAAACATCAACTGTTAGGTTTCATTTCATAAGCAAAACTTCAAACATGGGGCAAAGGATAACATTTGATAAATCTGTGTTGGGATAAAAGGCATTTTATGTTATGTGGACTGATATGCACATTTAAATATGTCATGATACTTGTAAAAGTCAAAAGAAGGAAAGATGGACCCTGACTTATGCTCTCTTGACCTAGAATTTTTTAACTTTATGGAGGTGGGAAATAGATGATAGCTATACTTCAAATTTTGAATATTGATCTCTCTCGAGGCCAGGCAGATCCAGAATCTCTCTTGTTGCTGAGCAGGGGCAAAGAGCTGCCACTCAGTCAGCCACACTGTCACGAGGGGGAACAACTAACTCTCTACAGTGTATCTTGTTGGCTTTTTGAAGATTGTGTTTTGTTTTTCATATATCTCATTGTATCTACAAAATGCCCATCTGTATCTCCTCCTTCTGGCAGGAAGAAAAGGAAGGTAATTCCTCTGGAGAGAATCAAGAAAATCACCCAGCATGTAACCCACATGCCAATAATGACTATCACACATGCGAATTAGGACTTTTGACAGAAATCACTAGACCATCCTCAAGCATGAGGAGTGGGTGTGAGATGCAGTGAGACTGTCAGCACGAGGGACTTCCACTGTGAGCAGAAAGAAAAGGGCCAGACCAAAGGCTGACACAGAAAAATTCATCATGTGGGTGGAAGGCCAGCAACAGGAATACCTACCATTTAGCCTATTGATGACCAAGACTAAGAGCCCTTTCTTGTGTGTTAAAAGAGCGTGTTGCTGATTCCACATGTTCACAGATGTTTATAAAAAGTCACGAATGGTTCTAAGACATCACTGGCTTCATAATTTGCTCCACGAGAAGGTCAAAGATAAGGAAGCAAGTGCCAGGACCAAAGGTGTTCAATACTTTAAGGAAGAGATACACCAGGTGACTGTGGGTGAGAAATACTACAAACACAAAACACAATGTTGATGAAATGATTGTGCTCTGGAAATGTGGCAAAGTACACATATATTCCCCTAAAGTCCAAGAAAATGCAGGATTCAAGGCATTCAAAGACTGCGTTATGCTGCTCTGGGTAGAAGTGTTCGATATTCATATTAAATTCTTTCTTGTCTACCACCCAGAGAACCCTAGAACATTCAAGACTGTGTGCAAGCATTTACTTCCCACTTATTATTACCACAGTAAGAATGCCTGATGACATTATCATTTGAAGACTAGTCATCTTAGTAACTTTCTCAGAAAGACACAAGAACATCACCAGCCCAAGAGAGAAGCCAGGAATGATGCAACCATTAGCAGTGTCTTAGGTGAAGGGTCGCCCAGCCATTTGTAGTTTCTGTCTTATAACAACTTGCTGCCTTACCAGTGGTGCTGGACATGAAGCAGCAAGATTTAACAATTACTCTTCTGGTTTTCAGTTTTCTTTGACCTGACTCCTTTCTATCCTCTTTCCCTCCTTTTTGAGTCACGACTGGAGGAGAAATGGGAGATCCCCAAGCAGCTATAGGCCAGTTTCTATGCACAGAAGCAAGCATGCTCAAACTCCTTTGGGTGTCTCTTAGCTTGCTAGGAGACAAACATGTGGCATACTTGACCCAACAAGACTTGAACTTCTCCTTCAGCTTTGGACTTGGACTTTTTCAGCAATGTTGAAACTGTTAGGACTCTGGCAACTCTTAGAGATGAAGTAAGTGGATTTTGCATAAAGGGATACACATGAGTCTTTGGGGTGCCAGGGTAAAATGTTATGGTTTATAGTGAAACATCCCTCAAGAGCCTCATCCGTGAGCTCTTAGAAAGTGAATGTACTTAGATGACTTGCTAATAGGAGTCTTGTCTGAAGACACAGGCCACTAGGGCTGTGTCCCAAGAGAGTTATCTTCCTGCGGGCTCCTCCCTTCACTCTGCTTCCCGACATCCATTCTATGGGCAGCTCCCCTCCGCCATGCCCCAACCATGCTGTTCTGCCTTGAAATCAGCCAACTATGGACAAAAGCCTCTACAAACTGTGAGCCAAAATAAGCCTCACCTCCTTGTGAATGTTAGATAGTATACGTCAGCAATGAGAAGGTGACTGAGACAAGGCCTCACCTGCTAACAGCACACTCACCTACTGATTCATGAACAGATGAATTCACTAGTGAGTATAGCACCCCATGCTCCAGTAGAGTTCCACATATATGAGGATTGGAAGGACATTTCAGATCTAAACCATAGATATTATGAGGACCCACAAAATTATTATATTTTCACATTCTGCCAGTATTCAGTAAATCACAGGAGAGGGTCCATACTTCAGTATTGCTGGAGCTTTGTGTTAGATGAGATGATTTTTGTAACTGTGGATAAATGTAAGTGTTCTGAACACGTTTACAGTTGGCCGGGCTAACTTATGATGCTCTGTAGGTTGCTGCATGAAATGCATTTTAAATTGTATTTTTTTCAACTTATAATGGGTTCACCAGGAAATCTAATCAAAAGTCAAGGAACATCAGCAGTTCTTCATCCTTATGAATATTAGAAAACTATTTCTGTATAAGAAGAAATCTCTCCAAATGTACCTCAAGAAGTTTTTAAGAATTGAATCTTTGTGACATCTAGTGGTGGCATAAATGGCTACAATTCTAAACACAATCAGAACTAAGTTTGACTCAGTGCATCTGTAAGACCCAGCTTGACATAAAAACAGCCATTTTGTTAAAAAGCCTCCACCTTGTGTCCTGTAACCTCCCTCTGAACCTGGAACTTGTTTCCTTGGGAACTGTTCACCCAACCAATGCACGCAGCCAGATTGTGTTTTTAGAATGTACTATTCTGTGGTAAGCAGTGATCTAATCATTGCTATTGGCTTCTGTAACCACTCGCTACTGCACTTTAACAATAGAATGACCTAATCACTCCTGCATAGAAGCCACCTGGTGACAGGTGGGGAGGTAATAGATTTTCCCTTTAAATACTGCGCCCCAGTTTACCACTTAGCCTTCTTGCACACGAAAGAATGACTCTCAGCCAAGAAATAAAGCTCTTGGTGGTACTTTAGGATCATGTCATACCCTGAGATGTCTCTGTGGGTCTTGGTCCCAACAGTATTGATACCTGCATTCTTGGTGTCATACGGTTTTCAAAAGCTTCCGCTTTTGAAACAGTCCTTAGCTTTTGTTGTTTGTGGTGCTCTAAAACAGAAAAGATTCACACCACAGAATTGGATTTTTTAAAAGTGGAGGAAGCAAAGTTCTCCTAGGATGTACCTGAAACATTAAAGAGCCTGAGCCCACATCAGTGGGATATTCTCTTCAATCCCTGCCCAACATTTGTATCCCCTGACTGATGTAGAAGAAATGATGCTGCTCAGCATCCTGAGACTGTATTTGGTTCCCAGAACTTAATTCTAGGGGCCATTCCCTACAACATCCCCAGATATCACGACCCCGATCAGAAAGGCAGGACTTGGATGCCCAGCTGGGCAAAGAGGCAAGTTCTTGCATCTGCTCACAAGTGAGGAGGATGAGTCAAACATGAGAAAACTCCCCAGCAGGCAGTAGAGGACACTCCTTCCCCGCTGGTGTCATGTTGTAGAAGAACAGATGGCGGGTTGCCACAGAGGGTCACCTCCAGCAGACTGGAGCAAGCCCTGCAGCTATTTCCAGCAGGAAGCACTCTCCACAGCAGGTCAGAGGCTCCTAACCCTGCCAGCGCTGGCTGCTCACCTGGCAGCCCAGCGAGTCTCCTCTGGAGCGATCTTTTCTGCACTGATGTGCAGATTCTCTGAGCTCTTCTCTTGCTTCTGTTGGTCATTTCAGCAAATTCTCTTTCCTCTTTTCACCCAATGAAATCACACAAATAACCATGTGCTGGGGCATCCAAACAATATTTTAAAGGTACTTTCAAACTCTATTTATACAGTCATCTTTAGAAGGGGAAGAAGTAGGGCTCAAGTTTGGAGGGGAAAATACAAATCAGGGGTGTCATAATTTGAAACTTAAAATAAGCAGAGAAATTTATTGATCTGAGATTGGTTGATCCTATAAATCTTGGTCAATGTTTAATGCAACCTAAAGGCAAAATCAAGAGTAAATATGCTTTAATACACTGAAAACTGTGAAAGGGTACAAGTTAATGAAAGCGAGAGCTCAAGTAATTTCTATGTGACTATATAAATAAGCTTTTTGGGTTTCAGGTGATATCAAAGAATATCCAAAGACAATAAAATCATAAGCTCTGTTTGTCAGTATTTATTATGATATCCCTTCTTTCGTGTGCTCTTCCCATCCCATCCTTCTTGTGGGGTCCTCTTCCTGCCACCACCCTGAGGTTTGGATCCTAGAGGCTCCTCCAGAGCCCAGCCTTCCCAACTTATCTCCTAGGTGCCTGGCTCATTCCCCTCACTCATCAGTACCGTTGCCCATGGCTGCTGAATTGAACCTCCTGCTGGTGCCCTCCATCCAGTGCTCCAGATCCACACATGTCAGCTGGTCTTCTGCCACTTTGTCCTGAATGTCTCAGAGTTACCCTGAAGTCAGCCTCTCCGAGAGTGATGCCCGTGTCCACAAATGCTACTTCTTGTTCTTACTTTCATCTGCCCACCAAATGATAACACTAATAGCTCAACTGCCCACAGAAGGAGTTGGGGCTTCATTTTTGACTCCATCTTTTTCCCACTGAGCCAATCTCAAGCACTCAGGTTCCATCTCGACTGTCTAACCCTGCTCATCTGGCATCTGATGACTGCAGTAGCCCCTTTTCCACATCTGCACCACTCAATCCTCTTCCATTTCATAAAAACACAGATCTAGGCCCTAAATCCTTTCCATGATTCCCACTGCACTCAAGTCCAAATTCCCCAACACAACCTGCAAAGCCTCCATGATTTGGCCTCTCCACCTCCCCAGCAATAATCTCACTATCCTCCTGGTCTGTGCAAGCCAGGCACAGTACTGAACTGCTTCAGCTCGAGGGCAGCAGCTTGTCCAGATGAATCCAGGTCTCCCTGCCCTGTCCCTCAGATCATTTTCCTCCTGGCCCTTGGTCCCCACAGAAAGGTGTTTCGTTCATGGTAATGTACCAGCTCCCTTCAGTACAAGATCTTCACAGACATTTAATAAAAATATATCCACAGCCACTTCCTGATCAGCTCTTGAAAACATCCTTCATGTTAGGCCCCCAGTATCTTGTCTGTCTAGGTCACTTCACATTTCTATCAAAGCTCCTTACACCAACTTTTGCATTCTTTTCCTCACACCATGCAATGTAATTGAAAAGTATGGTCAATATTTAAATTTATTAAAATGTATTACAGTAAAAGATGCGTGGCCATTAATCCTCTCAACATATCCCCCTTACTTTGAAGATGCATCTCATTGTTCTTGGCACTTTCTGAAGCAATTCTGAAAGCTCTCTTTTGTGTATGTCTTTACAAGATGTGATCAAAGTATAGTAAAGGCAGCTACCAAGTGCCATCCAAAGAGATGTGGCTCGTACAAATACGAAGATGTGTCCTACCCACCTCCATCTTCTCACTCTACCTGGCACATGCAACTTATGGTTCTTCCCAAAGACAAAAGAACCTGGAAAGCTAAACATTTTAAATCAGTTCAGGACATTGAGGTGATCACAACACACAACTCATGACAACTAGGTGTTTTGAAGCACAGAGGAGGATTCTGAAAGAGATTCACAGCAATGTATAGTATGTGACAATGCTTTTAATTAAAATATCCACCATACTTTCTGACCATACCTTACATAGTTAGGTCCATTGCCTGCAAGATCAAACTTAGGTGTCTGAGCAGAATTAAAAGTCTTTTTCCTGAGCTCTTCCTGCCTCACCCCTTGTCCATCTCCCCCTACCCTAGACTCTTCCACCTGGATCTTCACACTGCCCAGGGTCTCTGCCTGGAATGCTCCTCAGTGTCCTACCCCATCCCGTGAAACAAGCCACCAACTTCTTTCCAAAGCTTTCCCTGACCAAGACTTCTCAACTGTGATCCTGTCCCAACTTGTCAGTGCACAGGGGTTAAAGGAGCCCTATATGACCTCTGCCATGATAGTGCTGGTTCATACCTACTAATCTGTCTTAACTGTTCATAGCTTCTCCTCTCTTTCTCAAAACTATACTTGTTTGGACAATAAAACATCTCATCATCCTTACAATGAATATCCAAGGTTGGTCAGATTGTCTGTTTCCTCTCTAGATAAAAATGTCAGTCACAAGGTCAAACAATCAGACCCACACCTAGCACAGTGCTCGGCACCTCAAAGTCATGATGTACTTGGTTAACAATGTACTTACTGTACAAGCACACACTCTTATCAGGATATGTGACATGATGTGGTTTCAGGGTTTGCTACTGAGAGTCAATATGGCACCCTTTCCTCAAAATGTGTAGATTAGTATTTCACAAAATTATTTTACATGTGTATTTTGAAGATATTTTGATATTTTCAATCTAAGTCCAAAACATTCAGACACAGGTTATATAGATGTAGATACAGGTGCAGAGAGAAAGAGACAGAGATGAAGATGTGGACCTGCCAGGGGCTCCTTCACAAGAGCGCAAAAAGCACACTGGTATTACAATCAGCAGCCAGGGGAACTGGTTTTTGCCCTATGAAGCTAAAGCCCTATTTGCCAGCCACATTTGGACTCAGAAGTCCTGGGCTTTGCCAGAGTACAAAACAACAAAAAAATCTGTTTTTTACAAAGAATTTTGATA
Source organism: Petromus typicus (assembly GCA_004026965.1). Classification (NCBI taxonomy): domain Eukaryota; kingdom Metazoa; phylum Chordata; class Mammalia; order Rodentia; family Petromuridae; genus Petromus; species Petromus typicus. The sequence continues at coordinate 11,153 of PVIR01003104.1, forward strand.
CTTACATCAGATAACATTGGTTCATCAACTTCCTCCACTCTGCTCAAGTTGGGTGCCCCATATCGATCACTCATTTCTGCTAGTGTTTTGCCTGGCTCTCGTGCTCCTTCCTACAATCACAGAATTCATTTTTACTTGTACATAACACCAAATTTAATATATTATTTTTTGTTCAATTTGGATATAATATCTGAATTGAAAGAGCAAAATTCAAAATTGTTGATTAATGTAATTAACCAATGTCTGCATATGGACAGAGATATCTAGTAGTAACTTCTAAAATTTGTTTCAAAAATACATTCAGATATTTAAAATGTATGATTTGTAAGTAATTCTGTGGCCAATATCTCAAGCTATTCTTGTTTTTAAAAGCAGATACAGATATTGAATCTAATTTTCAATCATTTTGAGATTTTTGCCTATCACAGAAAATATATTTGGACTATCATTTTGATAATATCATTATTAAAACTTTGTCTATGAATGCATTAAAGTAAGCTTTAATTCTAAGATCTTCATTTATTTCACATAACATAGAATGTCTTTTTTTCTCACCTCTGACTCTGAAACATCTTCACCCTTGGCTATGTTTTCCATATGCATTCTCTTCTCCTAGAGCATCGAAAAGTGAAGAAAATACTTGACCACACTTCACTTGATTCCTATAAGTACCGCGCGCTAACCGACTGCACCACTGGAGCGCCCATACTTCACTTGATTCCATGTTTAATTTTCAAGAATTTTAATTTTAAGTAATGCTATGCTTTACAGCATAAAATGCTGTCACACTTTAAGGAATGATTTGAATGCACTGAACCCAAAACTGCAGATCATATTTTAATACTCCATACTAATAGAAAATAACTGTATTTTATTTATAACTAAATAATTTTTTAAAGTAAAATGGGTTAAAATATTAAAATTGAAGTAAAATTATTAGGGAATATGACAAGGGGCAAAATAATAGTCCTAACACAAACTTAAAATATTTTAAAGAGAAGTTGTGTTAGAATAGTTTTATACACAGAAAAAAGTAAATATTTCTAAAGGAAATTAATTTCTGAGGGAACTGATTTTGTCAAGGTTACCATCGCTGCCAGAGCCTTCTCCCAGCAATATTCCCAAGGATGCTCCAAGTGCTGTTGTGGCGCAGTGAGGAGGCCTCTTTCTGAACGTGAAATATCCTGAACCCAGCCAGCCCTTGCTGGACACAGATCACTTCACTCTAAGTCCACAGGGCAACCTAACGATCCTGGCAGGCTCAGGCGGCCAGCCAGAGGCTCACCCTGCTGATGGCCAAGCTGGGCACAATTTTCCAGAGTCAACTCCATTCTCCGGGGAACCTCCTGTCTTACACACTCACAACTCTGCAGGGATGTCTCTGCTTACGGGACCATGAATCCCAGTCCTTGAGATAGACATTTGACACAAATAGTCAGAATTCTACCTCAAAATTTTTTCCTTAACTGAAACCACAAAAGAAATCCATTCCTCTAGAAGGGAGAAGCCACAGCATGGAACTCAGACCCATGAAGGACCTCATCCCTCAGTTCTGTGTGGAAGAGCAGACCATCACGAGACAGAATCAAGTAAAGAACCATGGATAGCAGAGGCTGGAGCCTTGGCGGTTTGTAGTCCTCTTGTCCCCAGTCTGGAAGGTCCCAGTGCGTCCGTGTCCTTCACAGTTTAGGAGTTAAATGCTGTCGTCAATTCAGGGTCCTTCCAACCATTTCCTTTTGAGAACCACAGTTCACGTTGTGTGTTTGCAGCCACAAAGGTGGACAGGGCAAAGGCCACAGATATACTTGTCTCCAAGCAATGGGGAGGCCGGGATACTTTCCCAGGGAAGGTGAGGAATGACAGCCCAGTGAGAATATAACTATATGAGAACTATAGTTATTGTGATTCTTGTCACACAGGGTGCTGATTCCTGAAGACAGTGAGATATTGTGGTGTAACCCTCTGGAGTCCCAAAACTGTGACTTTCAAGCACTCAAATAGAGCTGTCAAAATCTCAGCAAAAAAAAAAAATAATAATAATAATAAATTTTCTTATTTTGATCCTTGTCTTCCTTCATTTTGAATACTGATACAGCTGAAGAGAAAGGTGTGTTTACATACATGTGTGCTTGGGTACATAACCAGGTCCTGCTGCTATACAGACTAACATGCTATCAATATCTGTATTTGTAAAACTATGTACAAGTATTTGAATTTATCCATTAAAACTCCATCTGTCTTTAAAAACTATCTTTTTAAAACTTATTTTAAATAGCTATGCTCTCAGCTAAACCCTTAGTAAACACAATGAACATATTCTATAATACTTGGTTTTGAACTCAGTTTAATTATGAGCCCCATAAGGAAAGTAACAGATGAGTAAGATAGCAGCTCTAAACTCAGTCATTTGGAAGTTTGGTATGTATCATACATACTTTTCAGTTACTCGGAAATACAGGTCAAATAGAAATGGGGCACCAAATGGATATAATCAGTGTGTATCAGTTTTCTTATTTTATTACATCATTTATTTCAATGAAAGTCATGAAAATACATTTTGAAAATGAAAACTATTATTAATGTAGTCTACATGAAGAAAGGAGACAGAGTGATACATGAGATCAAGACACCCTCAGTAACACAAAGAACTTAACTTCGAACATCAGCTGCCATGACGAGATAAAACTAGCTTTTGACAAAAACATTGACAGTCACAACTATAGAACTTTCCTGCTCATGAGCACTTGCACCAGTGTGATTTGCCCTTGGTCCTCACATAGAGCCAGTGAGATAAAGCTCATCATACTACACTGCTATCCTTATTTTTTAAACAGGCAAACTGGGGCTGAAAATATTATAAAACTTGTTTAAGTCACACAGCTAACGTGTGGCAGATCTTTAGACTATGAATCAGTCTTTTTACTCTGTCAATCATAAGAAACAGTCTGAGAATTCTAAAAGCTTTTAAGCAAGTGGATATTTATAAAAACTTTGGTTACCTTCTCTAATTGTTCTTGTGCTCTCGCAAGTTCTTCTAGTCTCTGTCTCTCTTTTTCTTGCCTTTCCAGCTCCTGCTGTAATGCCAGCTGCTGCTGAGTTTTCACATACATACATGTCATAATACAGATAAATTAAGTGGAATTAATTCTGTTGCTCCTAAGTGCCCCAGGATAATTTTGTATATATGCATTTAAATTTCAGAAACTTAAAAAAATAAATGGTCAGGCTGGGGTTTTAGCTCAGTGGTTCCGGTGCCTGCCTTGCAAGTGCAAAGGCCTGGCTGGGTTCAATCCCTGGTAACCATATACAACAATGCCGGTGTGGAGACTCACACCCACCAGCAATCAGTACCACATACCACAGTGTCAGGCATTGTGGCTCACACCTGTAATCCCAGCACTCAGGAGGCACAGGCAGGAAGATTGCTCTGAGTTTAAGGCCAGCCTGAGTTACAAAAAAGCAAGACCCTGTCTCAAAAAATAAAATAAAATAAAAGGTCACTACTACCTAACACTTAAGCTTCTATTAATATTTCTGAATGACCAATTCTCAGTTCAGCAGCAGGTAAGGTTGAACTCTCAGCCCCACTGAACACCCTCTCCCTTGGGCTTCTGTCAGGACACTCTGGGTTTTCCTCTGATCCCCTCATATCTGCTTCTGCAGCCAAGAAGCTGCAGGTGTATTTAAAGATGCAGAATGACAAAGCTCTATTGAAGTGACCACATCTGGGGAATTTTCAGCCTTTAGGCTTCGAGCACTGAGGCTGACACCATTAATTCCAGTGTCCCCCAACCCTCCCCTCTGTGCCTCACCTGCTGAAACAAGAGCTCCTCGGCTTTGAGCCTCTCCTGCAATTCCTGCTCTGCCAGTGCTATAGCTCTTTCATGCTCCAACTGGGCCATTTCCTTCTGTCTCTAGGTTTGTTTAAAAAGCAACAGCACACAACCCATCAGAGACCAAACCATCTGGAAACGAACTTTTAAAATATCTTCATCACTAGCAACAGACAAATTACAGCCTATCATTTATGCAAATTAGTTTCTGAATTTGGAAATTATAGAATCAATTGAGGAAATCTGTATTTTAGCTGAAGAAAGAGCACAAAATTAAAACATATACTTTGAGTATGACTAACACGCATGTGAAAAAGAACACTATAAATGAATAGGGAAAAGATTCCATACATAAGGAAATTCCTAAATATCTAAATAGAACTCCTCTTTGATTTTTCCCACCTCTCTACTTTTTATGTTGTCTAACTTTTTTCACAATAAATATCTTTATAATGTAAAGAAATGATACAGAATTTTTTAAAACAAGGCAAACATGTTAAATCAGTATTTTCTTCTCATTTCCAAAAAGGAAATCAGACTTACCAGCTGTTCCATAGTCACATTTTCCTTATATTTATAAATCCACAAAGCTAAATATTCTATTGGATCCACAGGGTGAACTCTTGCCACTTCTGCAAGCCCCTCAATTAGACATGTCCCAAGGTGCTTCTGAAGATAGGCTGATTCCATTTCTAATTCCTAAATAAAAATCTTCCAAAAAATAACCATTTTACATTAGTTCAAGAAGTTTTTAATTACGCCACAATAAGGGTAAAGGCTAAAAAAGTATCTCCAGTAAAGGCATAAGCAAGCTGGCCCAGGAAAATTCGGCTGCTTTTCAGATACACTTAGAGCCATCCCTCCAGTCCCTAGCACACGCTGGCACTCCCATCCCACTGGACATCCCACATTGTTGATCAACCTTGTCCTTGGACAGCTCTGCACTTCTCACACAGCATGATGACCCTGCCCTTTCTCTCCATTTGGAAAGTACCCCTGACCTGCATCCCACAGACCATTTCTCCATCCCCGAGTTTTCCTAGTGTCCCCTTTGAACACTCACACAGTCCATGTCTTGGTTTCTGAGAATTGTGTGCACCAGTGTGTGTGTGTATGTGTGTGTGTGTGTGTGTGTGTGTGTGCAAGTGTGCACATGCCCAGCCCAATTCTCCCTCCAAGATTCCAACTCCTCTAAGTCCTTGAGGAGTGTTCAATCACTGAGCTGACACAGCCATCTCTCCACGGTGGCAAGTGAGTGAGTTTCTACACTTTCCCTTATGTTCCGCCATTATAAAGACAAACAAAAATAGTCTTAAACCAGATTCTTTGAAAAAAAAGTGTAAGAATTTTATCTTGTTTATTGAAAAGAAAGTTCATCACTTTCAAATTACCATTTTTTATGAAATCTAGACTCTTCTGAGGTTCTGCTGTGATGTTTTGATTTGAAACAGATACACACTGAGCACTTAAGTCAGGTACCACAACCCAAGAAGTGGGAATACAAAACTCTCACTAACTAAATGCTGGTGCAAACCCCACTCATACATTAGCATCCTAGACCCACCATGATGGCCTTAGGACTCAGGTCCTTGGGGGATAAGCAGGTCACGAGGATGGAACTTGCATCAAGGGATTAGTGCCCTTGCAAAGAGACAAACAGTTCCTCCTATGAGCCATGTAAAAACTAGGAGGCGGGCTCTTAACAGGCACTACACATACCAATACCTTGGGCTTCCCAGCCCCCAAACTGTGTGAAATATATCTATGTTAAGGTCACATGGTCTTTAGTGATTTGATATAGCAGCCTGAATTCAAATAAAAGCACAGACTCTGCCTGCATGGAACTTCCAGCAAAAGGGGAAAACATATTAGTCACATATTCAAATCAATAAATGTAATATTAAAAGTGAAATAAGTGCCATGATGAGCAGACAACTGCAGGATCTAACCAAGCCAGAGAATTCTTGTGTACAGAGTGAAAGGATGAAATTCACAAGGCAGAAAGAAGGAAGAGCTTTGGCAACTGCACACGGACAGAACACCAGCATTTGGGTGAGTCCTGAGATAAAATGCACCCGAGACTTTGCTCAAAACTTCAGAGACACCAACAGGGGAGAGTGTGTCCCTAGACCCCCACACTGCTCTTTACCGTGTGACAGTGACGGGACAATAACATGGCACAATCTCTTTGGAAGAGAATTTGGCAAAATGGAGGAAATCTCATACTTACTGGCCCTTTGGCCCACCGATCTGGCGTTTTGAACCTTCTCTCAAAAACACACTGGCAACTATATGAAAAAACATATGTATACGGTAATTTGTACTGTTATTTATCACAGTAAACGAAAGCAGCTGCTGGGGGTTCACAAAGAGAGGATTAGTGAGATATCCCACAGTCGTGTGCAGACATAAGGACAACGCAGACGCTCTCTGAAGTTCACAGAGGCCCCTAAGACACGGAGGGCAGGCAGAAAGCACCTGCTCTCTCAGGGTCACAGAGGGGAAAGGCAAGTGCATGCATGAACACAGAAAGGTACAATGAAGACTCCAAGAGCTGTGGACAGACTGACACAAACGAACTAACTTCCTGTTAGGCTGGCGGAGAAAAGCATTCTTGTCACTAGCTTTGGAAATTTTCCTTGGGACATCTTCCAAAGACAAAACACATCTCACTGTCACTTGCAGTGAATAACATAAAAAAGGAAGCAATTCTTGCTGCTGATGCTGTTGCCGCTGCTGAGGATAAAACCAGGGCAAGGAACAGTTGTCTCCCAGGAAAAACCTGTACCCTGAGTGTCCAGGGACTTGACATCTGCCTTGAACTTGGAGGTGCTCAATGTCTATCTCAGATTATCAGCACAGCCTAGGTAAGGGTCCTCAGCCATCCCATTAGCATCTCCTGCCCATGAAACACTGACAATATTTACCCCTCCCATTGTGGTCATGGGGGTGGTTTTGGTTTTGTACTAAAGAACTAACTCAAGGCTTTCACACTGAGCTACACACCCAGCACTTCCTTTATTTTTATTTATTCATGTTTTTTAGACAAGGACTTGTTAAACCTCTAAATTGCCTAGGCTGTGCTGAAATTTATAACCCTCCTGCCTCGGCCTCTTAGTGATGAGATTACAGACAAGTACTGCTTTTCATATACACCAGTAGTCATCTCCCCTCTCCACAAGGAAAGTTCTTCCCTGTCCCAGCTGCCTCTGCCTGACCAAGCTGCCACAAGAGAATCCAGACGGAGGTGGCAGATTTAGCAAATAAAAATACAGTATGTCCAGTGAAATTTACATTTCGGGGGGCTGGGGATTTAGCTCAGTTGTTTCAGCGTCTACCTAGCAAGTGCAAGGTCTTGAGTTTGATTCCTGGTACCATGTACCACAACACCCGGCGTGCTGACTCACGCCTGTGGTCCCAGCACTCGGAAGTAGCGGCAAGACAATTGCTGCGAGTTCAAGGTCAGCCTGGGCTACATAGTTGAGCTCAGGGCCAGCCTGAACTACAAAACAAGACTGTCTCGAAATAATAACAATTTCAGAGAAACAATAAATAACTTTGCCTTTTGTATCAAAACATAACCCCTTTAGCTGAAATCCATATTTGGTCATACAGTTTTTGAGGTACAGGCGATAGTAGGGCGCTGCAACCTCAGCTACAAGCCTAGATGCTGCATAGCCCAGGTGGCCCCAAACTTGGAGGCCTCCCAGCCTGAGCGTCCCGAGTGGCTGGCTTCCAGGCGCCTGGGGCACGCTGTATTTGGCCTCTGTGGACTCGGACATGTAGGGACCTCCCATCCAGGGTCGCTGGACAGTCTTCCTCATCGCCCTACCCCAAGGCGGCGAGAGGCCGGGGTCCCGAAGGTGGGCGCGGAGGCAGAGGAGGAGGCGCCCAAGAGGGGCCATGCCCGGTGCTCCCAGGCGCGAACCAACCCTCCTTCGGGTTCCCAGTAGGACCTACGCGACTCTAAAGGTCTAACCACACAAAACAACCGCTCCAGAGGAAAGCCTGCGAAGCCACTGGTGTCGCGCAGGGAAACCGAGCACTCCTTCCGCCCTGTGCTCCCGACGCACGCGCAGCTGCGCACACGGGCGCGTCCCGGCGCCAGGCAACGAGCGCGCCCGCGCGGAGGGTGGAGCCCCGCGGACGGGCGCGGGGGTGAGCTCGCGCCGCTTGGGCCCGGGGCGCGCGCAAGGGTGGGGCGCGGCGGCGGGCTGAGACTGGCCGGCAGGGTATACAAAGACACCCCGATGTTTACTCCCAGTCTGCAGCGCTCAAGGCCAAGGTGAGGAAGACAGGTGAGGGAGAGCCTGGGGGAGCTTGGGAAAGCCCCAGTCGTAGTGTGCTCCCCTCCTCGCGGCCCCGTGCTCCCAAGGTGGTGGGAACTATCCCGTAAAAGCTTATGACCCTGCCTCTCTGGGCCTGGCACTTATTTTGAGGCAGATCTTAGCTGCAGGCTGCATGTTACCTTGGGGTCACGCCTGGGTCATTTAGAGAAGGTGCTTTCTGATGATGGGGTTGGTCGCACCTAAGCAGCGTGGCAACCACCCAATAGTTCAGTGCAGAGGCAAGTCCCGCGGTGCAAAGCTGGCCATTCTGTCTTCTGGAACTATGGCTCCGTGGAAATAAAGGCAAAGCAGATCTGTACCTTTGGCTCACTTTGGTATTGTGCCCAAATAGAGATTACAGGTCTATAGGACAGGGGTGGGACCTGAGAATTCAACAAGCTCAGAAGACATGGACTAAAGGGATTGTAGACACTTGAAAATTAAACAGTCCAGGACTATAATCCCAGCACTGTGGGAGATGGGCTGGAGGAGTGCCAGTTGGAGCCCAGCCGGTGATTTAGCAATTCAATGAAACCCTGTCTCAAAAAAATTTAAAGGGCCAGAGATGTATAGCTCAGTGTGAAGGCTGTGGGTTCAATCCTCAGAATGAAGAGAATTTTTAAAAAAGATTGCTTACCGAGATCCTTGTATTCCACAGGGCCACGTGGGCAGACTCTGCTCCCTCAGTTCCCCACGCCCTCTCTCCCTTCCCCAAATTTAGTGCTCTGAACACTAGTTCAGTTCTTGAGGTCAGAAGTCCAAAATGCATCCTATAGGGCCAAAACCAAAGACTTGCCCTCTTTTGGTTCTTGCCTTTGGCTCCTGGCTTTGAGTCACATACCTCTTCTCCCTCTGATCTGTCACCACATTTCCTTCCACCTGACCGTAATGTGTTCCTCTTATAAAGACCCTTATGATTACACTGCACCTGCTTGAATAATCCACGTCTCATCTCAGCGTCCTTAATTAAATCACATCTTCTCAGTCCTTTTGCTGTACATATCTGTAAGTCTCAGATATTAGGATATGGACAATTTTGGGAGCTATTTTCAGCCCTAGTACAGGGACAGTCTCTTACACACTTAGATTTTGTTTATTCAAAATCAAGAAAGTTAATCTTGATCGTAAATCACAATTTGCATTTAATATGTCCAATTTTACCAAAACTATTCTTTATAGAATTCTTTTTTCCTAACCCAGATCCAGTCTAGGATTGTGTGTTAAAGACATTTTTACGGCTGTATCTTGGTTACTTTTTCTGTTCCTGAGACAAACACTTACCCCCCAAAGTTAAAGGAGGAAAGGTTTATTTCACCTCACAGTCTGCTGAGGTTGAGTCCATAGTTGGCTGGCCGCAAGGCAGGGTGGATGGCAGAGGGACATAGCAGAGGAGAAAGACCCCATGGTGTGGCAAGCAGAGGACAGTGAGCAGCAGCAGCAGGATTTCCCTTTTATCCCATCCAGGCTGACAGCCTTCTCATGATACCACCTACACCCGGGGTAGGCCTTCCTTACCAACCCTTAATCCCAGCATCATACACCCTAAATCCAGCCTCCAAAAAAGCCCAGCTATGAGACTTGGGATGTGGGAATCTAGAGATGACCCATGACAAGCTGCGTAGTCTCCCTCTGTCTTTTCTTTCTTTCTTTTTTAATCTGGACTGTTGGAAGCATACAAATCAGTTGCAGACTTTCTCAGCTTGGCTTTCTTTGATGTTTCAATTGGATCCAATTTTGCAGCTCACCAGAAAAGTCATATATTCCATAAGAAGGAGATTCCATCAGGAGACATGTGATGTCACTTTATCCCGCTGTTGGTGATGTTTAGTTTAATCACTTGGCTAAGATTACGTTTGCCTGATTTTGCCACTGTAAAATTTCTGTATTTCTCTTTCTATAGGTTATGGAAACTATATCTCCCCCACCTATCCACTTGTTTCCATATGCATTCATGGATATGTATTGTGCCCTATAGATTATTATCTGTGAAAGTTATCATAATCAGAGTGAGTCACTCAGGCCAAGTCCTAACAGTCAGTCAGTCCATCAGTAAAGCTGTGAGACTGTGACGGGAACTCCTCCACACGTGCCTGGTAGCAAGAACAGTCGCAAGATTCTAGCAGAACCACAGCCTCACACAGAGGCCACCCCCGTGTTGTGGTTAAATCTAAAGTGTCCTTCCCAAATCTCATCTGTTTGGAAGAGGATTGGATCGTGGGGGTGCTATGCCAATCAGCAGATTGGTCTATTGATGAGTTAAGGTGCAAAATGTGCTTGTAGGTGCTGGCCCTGGTGGAGGTGGGTTCCTGGTGAGTAACCTGGGAGGTTGTTTCTCCCTTTCTTGTTCTGCTTGCTGGCTGCCATGTGTTGAGCACCTTTTCCTTTACCCTGTCCTTTTGCCGTCCTGTTTCTCCCTTAAGCCAGCCAACTACAGACTAAACCATGAGCCCAAATTAACCTCTTTTTCTTTACATTGTGAGTATTAGGGGTTTTGTATGTGATAGGGGCAAGACTTAGAAAGCAACTTTCACAGAACAAACTTCCTTGAGTCAGGACATGTGCTCATCACCTGCCCATTTAATCTTGGGCTGATGCTACACATAGTAGTCATCATGGCAGCCGAAGAGTCCTATTTCAGAGTATCTGGTGTGTCTTCCTCTTGCCACCCTTACTGCCTTGCTCCGGCTCAGCTTCCTTCAGTGTGCACGTAGTTTACTATGACATGCATTCTTCCATTTTTATGCTACTATCAAATGAACTTAATTGCTGGAGAATTTGTGTTATTCAGATTGACAGTTCTCTTACAGTCATTATTTATTTTAATTGCCAAAGTGCTCCACATTGATCTAGCCTTTAAGAAGGCTTCTGTATCCCTAGCCATTTTATTGTTTACAATTCTATTTTTTGGCACAACAAAATGATACAGAAAATTTAGACTTTCCCTACCCTGCTTGCATTGAATTATTTCTTTTTTTTCTCTTTTCTTTTCTTTTTTTTTTTTTTTGAGACAAGGTCTTGCTTTGTGGTTCAGGCTGGCCCTGAGCTCAGCCTCAAACTCATATCACAGCAATCCTCCTGCCTCTGCCTCCCAAGTGCTGGGATTACAGGCGTGAGCCACCATGCCCGGCACTTGAATTATTTCTTTAAGAAACTCTGATTCATGGGCCGGGGATTTAGCTCAGTGGTTTCGGTGCCTGTCTTGCAAGCGCAGGGGCCCAGGTTGATCCCCAGTAAACATATACAATACTGGGCGTGGAGTCTCACACCCAGCAGCAACCAGTACCACATACCACAGTGCCGGGCGTGGTGGCTCATGTCTATAATCGCAGCTCTCGGGAGGCAGAGGCAGGAGGTTTGCTGTGATGTGAGTTGGAGGCTGAGCTCAGGGCCAGCCTGAACTACAAAGCGAGACCCTGTCTCAAAAAACCTAAGAAAGAAAAAAAATAAAGAAACTTTGATTCATTTTAGGCAATGAAGACTTCGTACAATAAGTTTTATAGGTTCAGAACCTACTGCTGCTGAAACATTGGAACTTCTGAGGCCCTGCAGTGGCAATAGCCAGAAAATACTTGCTTTTTCTTTCTATCCATGTCTTCCTGTCTTTTCTTCCTTAAATGAAAAAATAAAGGAAAGAGGTCCAGGGAGAAAACAAACTGAAAAATGCCTCCAAAAAAATGTTAAGGCTGCATCCGCGCCTCTGTTAGTCAATTGGAGTTTAACCTGGAACTTCAAAATACATAAACTTCAGGAAATTAGACTATGTCAGGAACAGCCCACATGCGAGGCTATTTCATGGCAAAATCTTCCACCATCATAGTTAATGTTTATTTAACTTTTACTGTGTGTCAGGCTAACTGCCTTTCAGCTATTTATTATCTCTTCTTATCATTTAATTATTGTGAGTTACATAAGGGTAGTTTTTCCCCATCATATGAATTAATCCTCATATCTTTAAACCAAGAAGATCACACAGCTGTACATGGCAGCTCACCAGGACTGGGAGTCTGTGTTCTGAATACTCTGCATTACTGTCACTCCTAATTTAACATCCTAATTGGGGCTACATTACCTGCTCTTGAAATTTGATTCATAGTAAATGTGAGGACACCAACACATTCTAAGTAGCTGCTTGCTTAAGCCCTAGAGTGGAATATTGTATTAGCAGTGGCTACAGGCCCAACATTTTCCTTCTCTCTCTTCCCTAGAGCGTTTCTATGAGCCCTAGTGAACTCTTGTCTATGTCATAGACTGAAGTTTCCAACCTCACAATAGCACACCTTATTGGATGTTTTGAACCACACCTGCTCAATCATTTTCTACCTACTCAAGGTAAGAAAAGTGTGCATAAGGTAAAAGCTGTAGCCACCCAACCACCTCTATCTCAAGCTCCTCTCAAACCTGATGATGCCTGGGATTTATTGTCTGACCTAATCCAAACTGGAGAGCTTTAGAAAAAAGTTCATTTGAATATAGGTATCATTGGTAAGTATTATTCATTGGTTCTTTTGACAAGGATAGTATTATGGATTCGAGCCCAAATGGTTCCCGAAGGCCATGTAATAAAAGGCTTGATCACGAGCCTATGGCAGTATTGGGATGGTGAGACCTGTAAGAGATGGTTTCCAGGGGGAGGAGGTTCAGTCCTTAGGGATGTGTGCTTTGAGGGGACTGTGGGATCATGGCCCATCCTGTTTCTCCCTTGGCTTCTTAGCTACCGTGAGGTGACCAGCTTTGCTCCATGACATGTACCACCATGCTGGGGCTCCATCATGGATCCAAGCAACCGTGGACTGAAACCCTGGGAGCCATGGACCAAAAACAAATCTTTCCTCTCTTAAGTTGATTTGTCACAGTGATAGAAAGCCGGCAAATAAAGAAAACTGATACTGAGAAAGGAGGTCGTTATTGTGCTTATCTTTGATGATATGGTTCAGAAGCCTTTAGAATTGGTTTACAAGAAGAATTTATAAATGATTGGAGGAGGCTAGAAAAGCTTGAGATGATGTAAATACATATTGTTGAACAATTCTGGTAAGGCCTCAGAAGACCAAAAAGCTAATAGGAATGCTGGAGTAATTCCCAGGCTTGTGCAATGCCAGGTGGAATGAAACTTTACTGAGAATTAGACTAGAGAACAGACATGTTACAGTCTAAGAAAGAACTGGTCTACATTTTGTCTGTTCCCAGAGACTTTGTGTAAGTCAGAGTTTATAAGTGATGAAGTAGTTTATCTGGCAGAGGTAACGTCAAGCAGCAGGACATGAGATGGTGGCCTGTATCCTGCTGACTGATTTTAGCCAGATTTATCCTAAGAATCAAGAACAAAAATCAAAGCAGAAATATTTTTAAAACTTGTATAATTTGGATCTTGAATATTTCCTGAAGGTGATGTGTTAGACATTTAGTTCCCAGCCTGTGACAGTTTTGGGAGCTGGTTGAGCGTTTGAGGTGAAGCCTAGTGAATGGGTGTGACCTTGAAGTCATTGTGAGGCCCTGGCTGCTTCCTTTCTCTCTGCCCTCCTTATGCTTCGCACCATGATGTTGTGCCTCACAACAGGACAAAGGAAAAAGTCCAAGCAACCAGGGACTGAAACCTTTAAAACCATTAGCTAAGTATATGTTTCTTCCTTATCACTTGATTATCTCTGGTATTTTATCATAGTGACAGAATGCTAACTAACATATGGGAGCCAAAAACATTTGTCTTCATCCAGAAATAAATCAAAGTTAGTTATAATGCATTCATTTAAAAAATCAGATTACATTTGTAAAATACTGTCTCTGTTTTGCTGTTTCCTAGGTCCCCAAGATGGAATCTGATTACTTAAAAAGGTGCTTTGAAAATAGCCTGTCCCAGGCACTGGCAGAGGTGGCAAAGGTTCAGCCCAGTGATCCAATAGAGTACCTGGCTCATTGGCTTTATCATTACAGAAAAATTGCTATAGCAAGAGAAAAGGTGTGCTTTTGTACTGGGTCTGCTTAGCAAGGGCTCAACTTCCTTAAAGTAATTTGAAATCCAAGGCAGGACCCTGGATCTGGCTTATGGAGTTCTGTAGTTCGTCCATTTCTCAGAGTTTTTTTAGGCCTAAGCATCTCTAGAGTGTGGATAGTCTGAGGGCAAAGAAGGGGACCCAGTGAGATGGGTTGTGGAACTGGTGGGTTTGGAGCTCCCATTATCTACCTACAGGAGAAAGTTCAGTAAGCTATGAGTCCTTGGTTTGTCCCCCAGTGGGAGGACTATTTATAAGGCTTCCATGTGCTGACCAAATTCGACTGTGTGCCTCTCTCCAGAATAGGCAAGAGACGATCCAGCTGCAGGAGGAATGTGACCATAGCCTGAAAGAAAAGGAAACACTGGAAATTCTGAAACAAGAGGAGTATCAGATCCTACAGAAATGTGCCCAGTGTCATAAGGTGAGAGACGGGACTCCACAGGCCGGTCTGAGGAGAGCACGCGAGGCCCACCGTAGCCTGTATTTATGTCAAAACCAATCTTATTAACAATACCTATGAATGAAAAAAGGACACTTTAGAAGACAGATTCTTTTTTTTTTTTTTTTTTTAAGTTTTTGGAGATAGGGTCTTGCGAGACAGGCGCCGGAACCACTGAGCTAACTCCCCGGCCCCCTTTTTTTTTTTTTTTTTGAGACAGGGTCTCCCTTTGTGGTTCAGGCTGGCCCTGAGCTCAGCCTCCAGCTCACATCACAGCAATCCTCCTGCCTCTGCCTCCTGAGTGCTGGGATTACAGGCATGAGCCACCACGCCCAGCACTGTGGTAGGTGGTATTGGTTGCTGCTGGGGTGAGTTTCCACGCCCAGCATTGTTATGTGGTTACTGGGGATCAAACCCAGGTCGTTGCACTTGCAAGACAGGCGCCGAAATCACTGAGCTATATCCCCGGCCCCTAAGACAAATTCATTTTAAGTTTCAGGAAATAACATTGATGATACTGGCATAAAAATTCAGATTTTTTTTCAGTATTGAGGACTGAACTTAGACACATACTCAGCTACATCACCAGCCCACTTTTGTTTCATTGGTTGGTTGGTTAGGTTTCTTTTGTTTCTGAGAAAAGGTAGTACTCAGTTGCCCAGGCTAGCCTCTAATTTTCAATGTCCCAAGTTTCTAGGATTAAAGTGTACATTGCCACACCTGGGACAAATATTTTTAAAATTATTCATCTAAAATAATTTTTTTTAAATATAAGCTTCTTTGAACCTTTCTCAAATAGAAGGCTTCCCTGGGAAGAGCTGCATCCTTAGGGTATGAGTTGATTTCCAAGTAAATATGAAAGAGCAAGATAAATGGCAGAGAAGTGGAGGTATATCACATCATACTAGATTCTAGTTTCTGGTTTATGCAGGATGAGTTAAACTACTCCTTACTATCGATCACTTTCAAATTTTATCTCTAGTGTTCAAATAACTGGTTTCAGTTAGGCCCAGGCCTGGTTTCAAACAGCAGGCAAGGGGACCGGGGATTTAGCTCAGTGGTTCCGGTGCCTGTCTTGCAAGCACAAGGGCCCGGGTTCAATCCCCTGGTAACCACATAACAATACTGGGTGTGGAGACTCATGCCCAGCAGCAGTCAGTACCACACACCACAGTGCCAGGCGTGGTGGCTCACGCCTGTAATCCCAGCACTCGGGAGGCAGAGGCAGGAGGATTGCTGATGTGAGTTTGAGGCTGAGCTCAGGGCCAGCCTGAACCACAAAGTGAGACCCTGTCTCAAAAAAAAAAAAAAAAAAAAGCAGGCTGGCTGTTTCAAAGCATGGATTTATTTGCACATACTCAGTGCTTTGCAGGTTTTTTCTTTGCTTTCACCCTACCAAGTCCATGTGCATCCCAGATTGAATACTACTAGTCTAGGGGCCATGACTAAAGAAGAGCAGAAATAGAGTGCTCGATGTGGTTGGGATCAAGAACAGCTTCACAGAAGTAGCGATTGAGCCCAGCCTAGAAGAAAGCTGATAAAGGTGCTCTTGTGTTGATTTGTTTAAGTAGAGCAGCTTTGATAAATACATGATGGTTTTATACCTAAGACAGAGAGCAATTCCTTACTGTTAATGGGGCTCTGAATCACACAGATGTTTTAGAATATATTTTCAGCAAATCAGTGCAAATATTTGCTGCATAGACAACTCTGTGCGATTAGCAGAGTCTTCTGGATGACACAGGCAGGACTTTGCTGAGTGCTTCCCCATGTCCCTTTCCAGCCATTGAGGAATAGTCCTCTACAACTCCCATGCCATGAAGTGATCAGTGGGAGCTTAACTTTCAAGGGTTCCAACCTTAGCCAGTGACATGCACGTGAGACTGGTGGACACTGAAGCCGTGAATCTTTTTTCAATTATTTTTTTCACTCTCTGTGCTTCAGTTTAGATAACTATTAATTTGTTTTCAAATGTATTGTCCGTTTTCTTTCATAGTAGCCAGTGTCCTTTGTAGGGAAACCCATGAATTTTTTTATCTAAGATATTTTACCCTTCAGTTCTGTAATTTCCATCTATTCTTTTTTATAATTTCCATTTTCTCTGCTGATACCTGCCAACTTTCAGTCATTGTGCCAGTTTTGTCCTCTGGAATTTTTGAAAATATTTAATGGTTGTTTTAAGTGCTTGTCTGCTAATCCTGGCTGTGTTATTCTCAGGTCTCTTTCTATTGAATGCTTTTTCTCTAGCTTATGACTCTACTTTCTCACATGTCCAGTAATTTTTGCTAGTTCACTAAACATTGTAGTTGATACTTTGTTGGGAGACTGGATTATGTTATTTTCCTTTAAAAGATGTGGAGTTTTGTTTGGCAGGAAATTAAACTTTTGGTGAATCACTTTGATCGTGGCCTGTTTGGCTTTGTACTTTATCAGTGTGTTTGTTTTAGTTTTATTCTTAGTCTTTGGCATGAAACTATCAATATTGTGTTTTGTTCATTCCTGAATAACTGCTAGTAATTCCTTTGTTTTCTTTCAGGAACAGATTTCCACCACGGAGGCCATATTCCTGCAGGGAGGCACAGGCCCTTTTGAGGAGGAGGCCCTGAAGCACGAATCCTTGCCAGGTACTTTCCATATGACTCCAGCAGCGCCTCAGCAGAGTCTTCTATCAGAGTCGGCTGACGAGACTGAGGAGAACTTTGACGCTCCACAAGAAATAAACTCTGAGAAGACATTTCTGCTTGAAGATATTCATGAAATGCTTCCTAGGTCCAAATCGCCTCCTTAGATTATCAGAATGGAGAGAATTTTAATGAACTTTACACTTCAAGACAAGCAAATGACCAAGAATATGAGCTCTTGCCTAGAGATCTGAGGGACTATGAAAGGAAGTGTCTGAATAGTCTGCCAGCCATGAAACCCCTAAATCATGACAAAATTTGAACTAGTTGTTAAATAAAATCAACTCACAATAAGATTAAAGCAAGTAACAAAATTGATGAGACTCTTATTTTTTCCTGTTTTTTTTATTATTTTTAGATTACACAAACATGTCTGTGAGCTCATAAGTACAACCTCTTTTTGTAATCAGTCCTCTTAGATTATTTGCACATGTTCTGGAGACTTTGTGTGTCACTAATAATAGATGATTTTTTTCACTGTACATTACCACTAGTTTTATGTTTTTCTATTTTTTATTGTGATAAAACAACTTAAAATGTATTCTACCTACTGTTCTTGCATATGTAGTTCAGTTTATTAAGTACAAACATATAGGTGTCAACTGTTACAAATAATCACTGCCAAACTTTTCATCTTGCAGAGCTAAAATTCCGACATTATGTTATAACTCCCTATCCACTCTCTGCCTTTGCCCTAGAAGCCACCATTCTTTCATTTTTCATAATACTATTTTACATAACTCTTATAAGTAGAATAATAAACTATTTCTTTCTATGACTTATTTCGTTTAGAATCATGTCCACATTGTATCATTGCCAGGCTTTCCTTCCTTTTTAAGGCTGAATCATTTTTCGTGCTATGTATGGGCCACGTCGAACGCCTGAGTGCTGCATCATGTGATGTGTGAAATAAATGAGGGAAATCAGTTACTGATAAGGTGAAGACACTACAGGTGTGGGAAATTCAAGATGGTGGCCAGGTACCATGGGATAGGCTGGCTTTTCCTGCAATAGAAGACAAAGGAGGACAAGCATGTGTGAGCATGCTGAGTGTGTGGCATCTATGGATGGAAATGCATACACTCAGGAGGAAGACATTGTATGTAGGATGTGGAAGGAGTGAGAGCTTCAAGGGCCATCTTAGAATTCTCCCACTACACATACAACTCTTCAGAAAGTAAAGAGCCTCATCGGAAATGATACAAGGGTACACATGAGGAGTCCAGAGGCATTCAGTAGCCACAGTCACTGTTGACCATGCAGTGCAGGGTGAGAAATGACTTGAGCAGGGAACCACCTACGGAATGATCCAAATTAATATAAACACTGGGAAAAGCAGTTCACCAGGCCAGGCTACTGGGACAGGCAGTGAAACGGAGCTACAGAGAGTAATGGCAGAGGATGAAGAAAATCCTGATAAGAACAAGGACAGTTTCACTGCAGAACATCCCCGCCGTGTAAACTTTTATAACAAATTCAGTCTTCACAAAGCCATGGCACTTCTTGAGACCACCTTTAGATTCATAGACCAGTAAAAGTCTCAAGACAATAATCCAACCTCTTCATTTTGTAACACCAAAGAAAGACAAAAAATAATTGGTATGTGGGCTCTGTCTTTCTGCATATCTCTTCTCACTAATGACTAAGGCTGAGCTTCTTGGAACAGTGCACAAAGCTTCTTGTTGAGAGCCCTGTTAGCCTTTTTAGTGCCTTCTCCCACCTCCAGCCCTGACCCTGCATCTGAGCCACAGAAACCTGCAAGCACCCAAATTTATCATGCCTTCACCCTGCATACTCCTCCTTCCCACATGCAGTCCTCTTTCCATGGGCTGATGTGTCATTTAAATAGGCACCAGCTAAAAGGCACTGGCAGGCCTGTGCGTGCCAGCGTCTCGGGCTGGCCCACCTGGCTCACTTTCCCCACGCTGCCAGGGAAAGTCTAGAGCAGGGACCTTATAGCAGAGGGAAGATGAGGACAGGAGAGGCTCAGTCACCCGAGGACCAGGCCTGCTGCAGCATCTGCCCTCTGCTGTCATGGCTGCTATTGAAAATGTCATTGATCCAAGCAACTCTATCTCTGATGATTCTTTTTTCTTTTCAGCCCTGGAGATTAAACTCAGGACCTTGTGGTTGTCGAGCAGGCAAAGCACCTCCGAGCTAAATTCCCAGCTCCTTCTGATGATTCTTAATAACGTTGTTTCTGGACTGGGGATTTTGCTCAGCAATTCCAGCGTCTGACTATCTGACTGACAAGCTCAAGATCCCGAGTTTGACCCCTGGTACCACATACCACAGTGCCAGCTGTGGTGTCTCTCGCCTGTAATCCTAACACTTAGGAAGCAGAGGCAGGAGGATTGCCTCAAGTTCGGGGCTAATCTGGGCTGCAAAGCGAGACCCTGTCTCAAAAAACTTAAAAAAAAAAGTTATTTGCACTGAACCTGACTTTCTAGTGGCTGGGACTCGGCAGCAGCACTGACAGACACACCTGTAAAGACAAAGACAATAACATTATAAACATGTATGGTGTTCAGCACTAGCCTGAGGGAGAACAGAATATCAGGCCAGAGGCTATGCTAGAGCAGAGGCCCCCACTCCACGGCAGCCCAGGAGGAGGGACAGGTGGGACTGGGCTGAGAAGAGGGAGAGACAAATTATGGCCCCGAGGTCACGTGGTCCCTTCACTGCAGTTCCCCCCCCCCCCAGTGTCTGTTTCCTCCCAGTAATCCCATCAACTGAAGCCCATCTCATCAAGGGCTTCATCCTCTGGTGAAGTTAGAACCCTCCTGATCCAACCACCTTCTGAACCCCACCCCGAACACATGTGAAAAGTTCTCAATGTCCTGAGTCAGAGAGGAAATGAGAATCAAAACCACACGAAGACACTACTGCACCACTCAGACGGCCGCAACCAAAAAGGCAAAGAACAAAAATACTTCAGAAGATACGGAGAAACTGGAATACTCACACGTCGCTGGTAAGATAGTAAGTGTTGTAGCCACTCTGGAACAGTTTAATACATTTCCCAAAATGCTGAACATAGTTACTATATGACGCAGCATTTCACATCTAAGTAGGTAGTCAAAAAAATATGTTCACATAAAAAAGTGTACATGAATATTCAAAACAGCATTATTCATAATAGCCAAAAGGTAGGAACAACATATATATATAATCAGTCGATAAACAGATAAGTGAAATGTGGAATATGCATACAATGGAATATTATTCACTCATTTTTTAAAAAGACATATGGGGACTGGGGATTTAGTTAAGTGGTTGCAGCACTGCCTTGTAAGTGCAAGATCAGGAGTTAAAACCCTTGTACCAAAAAAAGAGACAAACGTAATGAGAGCTAGGACTGGTGGCTTGTGCATGTAACCCCAGGATTTTAGAGGGCGAGGCAGGAGGATGGCGAAGTTGAGATTAGCTGGACTACATAGTGAAACTCTGTCTCAAAAAATCAAAGGCTAAACCATTTTTTAAAAATTGTTAAAGTAGCTTTATGATTCATGCCACACTATGAATGAATCCTGAAAATATTATACTAAATGAAAGTAGCAAAATGCAAAGGACTACATATAACATGATTCCATTTATATAAGATATTTAGAATAAGCGAATCCACAGACAGAGATTATCAGCCTGGGGCAGGGGGGAGAAAAATGGCTGTTCGTGGTTATGCATTTCCTTTTTAAGATGAGTAAAAAGTTTCTTAGGAAATGGTAGTAGTAGTGTGACTTTCTGAATATACTAAACATTGCTAAATTGTATACTTTAAAGGGTGTGAATTTTACAGATGGTGAATTATATCTCATTTTAAGGAGGTTAGTTAAGGCCTAGGCATGTAGCTCAGTGGTTCAGGAGCTTGCCTTGCAAACACAAGGTCACCATTTCGATTCCTAGTAACCATATACAACAATGCTGGATATAGTGCCTTACACCCACCAGGAGCACACACCACAATACAGGGGGCAGTGGCTCACGCCTGTAATCCCAGCACTCAGGAGTCAGAGGCAGGAGGATTGCTGTGAGTTCAAGACTCACCTGGATTACATAGTGAGCTCAGGGCCAGCCTGAGCTACAAAGCGAGACCCTGTCTAAGAAAAAAAAAAAAGAAAAGTTTAGTTACAGATTATATAGAAACATTTAATTTTCAAAGGCAATACAAATATTAATAGGAATATTAATAAAGAATAATATTGACAACATACTGAAGTAGTTGATGATAAATATTTGGCAGAATGTACGTCATAGCGCTCATCATAGTGCTGTGGTGGTGGGACTGTGGGCAGCCGTGGCTTCCACATCTCTTTCTGTAATAGTTCGTCGTCAGCAATGAGCACCGGTTACTTTTGAAAGTGATGGAAGGCATATCCTTAGTGAGGGCCGGTACCTGACTACAGCCACACACCACATAGCAATGTTTTGGTTAAGACAAAGCATGTGACTGTAATGATCCTATGCGATTACAACAGAGACGAAAAAGCTGTGGCCTGGTGGACACGTGGCTGAACACGAAGCACAAGAAAAGGTAACTTCAGGAGGAGAAAAGGAGGAAGAAACTCTAGAGACCCACTGTGAGTGTTCCACAGATGCCTTTACTGATTTCCAAAAGCTCCTTTAAAAGTTTGAAAACACGGACCCTGATGCTGAAATGTTTCAATTAACTGAGAGTTCTCATGGGGCGTTATTTGCTCTCAAGCAAATCTATGATGAAAAACAGAAAGAGCTACCAAGCAAACCGCCATGCACAAGAGTCTGTGCAGGGAGACTGATGCCTGCTGGAAGGACGCCCCGCAGCCCTCGGAGGCCCAAAGAAGCGTCTGCTCTGGGAGGTGGAAGCTCACACCTGCTGCTGCCCCAGGGACCATCCGGTGGGACAGATGTGGAGCTGGAGGTCGGGAATACCGGCCGTTCCCAGCTCTGCATTGGCCTAGACCAAGACGTGTGTTTGTGCTTTGGCTTTTAACAACAACAACAAAAATTCAAGTAAAAAATAAAATAAGAACAAGAGAAGAAAGCATATAGAAAAAGCTATGTATATACATTTATATAAAAAATATTTTGTAAGCTGTACAATATGTGTTTTAAACTGAGTATTATGACAAGGATCAAAAAAGTTTTATGAAGTCTATAAAGTAACAGAATTACAAGCCAACATTAATTTATCAGTAAAAAAAGGAAAATACCTTAGATATACACAATGCAGCCCAAGCGCAGAGTGTTTATAAGCCTGCAGGAGGGGCAGTCATGCCCAGGGCTTCACAGCCATTCGCTGCATCCCGTGGCTCACACACAGCAGCTCCAGCCTCTTACAGACTGGTGCGGGTGTACATTTTCATCTTATAGACTGTGTCTCATATGCCTTTTCTGTGGTTAGACACACAGATTCTTAGCACTGGCCCAGTGGCCTATGACACTCAGAACAGTGCCGTGTAGACAGGTCTGTGCCTCCTCTCCCAGGCATGAGTCACCTCCTCTAGGTTCATGGAACGTCATGCTAGGACACTCATACAGTGATGGAATTGCCTATTAACACATCTCTCAGAATGTCACTTTCTTTTAGTCACTGACACATCCATGGACACAATACCCAACACCCACAATTTAAAGGAGGAGAAGTTTATTTTATTGACATTTATGGTCTGTCGGGAGTGCTATGGGCACAGAGGAATGCGAAGAGGCTGGGGCTGCTGCCTCAGGGGTCCACTGGGAGCACAGAGAGGTTTCTGCAGAACCTCCAGGCTTTGATTTGCTTAGTGACAAATCCAGAGTGACACATTTACCTCAAATAGTGCCTACTTTTGAAGTTACAAAGAAGTCCATTTCCAAAGAGTCAGGCCGAAGTCAAGGACAGAACACGTCTCCCACAAAAGGCAGGAGTCCATCAGATGTCCCCTCCCCTTACTCTCAAGTCTCTTCCCCCCATCGTGCGCTTTAAGAAAGGAGGGAGACATGACACACTCAAAGCACATAGCCTGACTATCCACACTAGGCCACCTTACCTGGGAGCTTCGAGCTGTGCCTGGCCCTGCACTAAGTACTTGGACGATCTCACGTAATTCTCAGGCACCATGTGGGCCCTTCATCGCTCTCGCTCTAAGGCTGAGGAAGTCACGAGAGTTCCGATGCTCTCATGACAGGCTAGGCTCAGAGGGCCAGGAAGCGGCCTTGGGTCTGTCTGTGAGAGGCCCACACTTGACACCCGGCTGCGCCGACGAACATAGTCTAACAAAAAGTCTAATTTCCCTGTCCACAGACATTTGGCTCCAAATTGATTTTGGTCTTTTCTTACCTTTTAAATGAAACAAAATCTTCAGAGCCTTCAAAAGACCACTGTTATTTAGAAGAATTAAATCTCATTTGTGTATATTTGGTCTTGATTATCAGCCAAAATTAAGACTCTCCAAGAATTTATGAACGCAAACAGAATACTTCAGAAATTCATGTTAGCTCCTTTAGAGACAATGTTATAACAATAAAAATGTAAGTCCATAGATTGAAGTGAGAGAATATTATCATTTGGTGAAAACATTCCTTCAAGTACTTAGTAGTAAGTGACAACATTCTTATATATTTATGTAGATTTATAAATATTTTTCAAAAGGTTAAATAATATCCTATAGAGAAATAAATCCCTATTTTCCACCAATAAAAAGGGAACAAAAAGAATAACTTTGGGGAACGACTATAAAAACTGTGATACCACAACCGAGTATTTTCAGAATATGTGAATGAAATGACATCATTCTACCAAAAATGTAACTATCAGAGGTGCTTGACAGCAAAGAAAAACCTGGTAAGTGATTACTGCAGGCAGGACAGAAATGTGCAACCGATGTGCAACAGTCACACTGAAGTCAACAGTCCTTCAAGGGTGACTCACCCTGAGTCCCTTGTGTGACCCATGTGAGGGAAGGGAGCCCTCTAGCTCTGCCTGTTGGTGCTTGAGTTCCACTTGTTGGCACAAAGCTTCTTTCTACAAAAGCTGAGTCCCAGAGCCACAGAGGGAGAGTCCTGACTGTGAGGGTCCCCAGAAGGAAGACTCACTCTGAGGAGCCATGGTAAGACATCTGACTTGCACTTGATAAGACTCCCTCCCAGATCTGTTGTCCTCTAGAATCAGGCTCAAATGGCACTGTTTCCAAATGAATGATTAGAAAATGAATTCCTGGCTGGGATTTAGCTCAGTGGTTCCAGTGCCTGTCTTGCAAGCACAAGGGCCTGGGTTCGATCCCCGGTAACCACATAACAATACTGGGTGTGGAGACTCACCCCAGCAGCAACCAGAACCACACACCACAGTGTTGGGCTTGGTGGCTCATGCCTGTCCCAGCACTAGGAAGGCAAAGGCAGGAGGATTGTTGTGATGTGAGTTTGAAGCTGAGCTCAGGGCTCAAAAAAAAAAGAAAGAAAAGCAAAGAAAATTCCTATCATCTTCACAAATAGTTGATCTCCAGGAACAAAATGATAAGTCAGAAAGCAGTACTTATCTGCAAAACCCACCTTTGTGCACAGACAAAGTGTAACACCAAAATTATCAGAGGGCTGGGGTGCGGCTCAGTGACAGAGTGATTGCTTAGTATACACAAAGTCCTGGGATCGATCCTCAGCATAGAAAGAAAATCAGAAAAAATGGAGTTCACAAATAAGGTCTGCCAGGGAAAAAGTTACCTCACAAGAGGCACTAGAAAGAGAAAAATCCACATAAGAGCTGGGGATATAGCTTAGTGGTTCTGGTGCCTGTCTTGCAAGCTCAAGGGCCCGGGTTCGATTCCCCAGTAACCACATACAATACTGGGTGTGGAGACTCACCCCAGCAGCAACCAGTACCACATACCACAGTGCCGGACGTGGTGGCTCAGGCCTATAATCCCAGCACTCGGGAGGCAGAGACAGGAGGATTACTGTGATGTGAGTTTGAGGCTGAACTCAGGGCCAGCCTGAACCACAAAGCGAGACCCTGTCTCAAAAAACCTTAAAAAAAAAAGAAAAGAAAAGAAAAAGAAAAATCCATATGAAATACTAAGAAGAGGAATGCTGATGAGGAGTCTACCTCATGGTGAGAAGCATGGTGGTAATCAGATAAACCGCAAGTATTCCAGCCACACTGTGTTCATATTCCAAGACCATAATAGACTGGACTGAAATATTTCTGAATCATTTGTCTAGGAAACTAAGTATATAAATGCAAATATCTAAGAAAAGATTAGTTGTATACATGGGGGGGGGTCCAAAGTTTTATAAAGGAAAAATCAAGAATAATGGTGTGTTAGCCCAACTGGGCTGCTCTAGCAAAATGGCTTGGACTGGATAATTTGTAAACAGAAACTTATTGCCCACAGTTTTGAGGGCTGGGGAGTCAAAGGGCACTAACTCTGTTTCTGAGGGGAGAAACTCCATGACTTCATGACAGCCATAGGCCCATCTCTGTAATGCATAGGCTGTATCTTTGAGGACTGAGTTTCCATAGTTGAACTTGGAGGAGACACCATCAGCCTATGGAAATAGCCATGAAAATCAAATTCAAGGGACAGGTGAGCCAGAGAAAGTGTTTCTATATTCATCACTGTCACAATCAGTGCACAAAATCAATGTTGGTGGGATTTCTTAAAAGTTAGTTGCTGGGGCAGGGAGTGGAGTGAGAGTAAACCACTTCTGCAGCATGTGTGAGGTCCTGGCTTCTATCCCCAGAACTGGCTGAAAGAGAAGAAAGGGCTAGAGAGCAAGCAGAAGAAGCAGGGAACAGGGCAGAAATAGCCAAAGAAGATTCAGGAATAAATTACCTAAAAATTAGGCCAGAACAATTAGTCAAAACTTAGCCCTTGGAAACTTGATTATATATATTATGTTTTAGCACAATTGATGGGCTGAGGAAATAGTTCAGTGGGGGAATACTTATCCTGGGTTCAACCTGCCACCACGCACACATAGAGTAAAGATTTGGGACATTTCTTCAAGTCACCTCTATGGAGATGTCATCCATAGACAGGTGTGACAAGAGCTCAAACCTTCAAGCAGTTCCTCTGGGGAAGGAAGGTTATCACACAGAAAGAAAGATAATAAAACACGATTCCTCACATGGGTCTTTGAGACCCTTAAGAGTATTTAAGTCAGAGACAGAGACATACAGAAGTAAATTTTAATGTGAAAGAAGCATTTCCAGTATCATATTTAGAGCATAATCACTAAGAAAACAATATTCAAAAGAGAAAATTCCACCAAGAGCATTGACTTGAACAGAAGATGAAGAGAAAATTTATGTGGAAAAATAATACTCAGACATCAAGATGTTCAGATCAAAACCTACTAGGCATCAGATTCTGAAATTCCAAAGAATGATAACACTAATCCAATCCCAAACTCAGGTGCAGTTTCTAGAGATTACTGTTCAGGACAGCCTACTCTCCTGGAGAGTCCACAGTAGCATTCCTGCAAACACCCCTTTAGTCACTCTAGTACCTTCCTCAGCCCCTTTAAGGCCAAATATCAAGGGGATCGTTATTTCTCTGAGTAAAGCTCCTAAAGAAAGTACAAATTTCTCAGAAAACGTCACCCTTATGAAAATATCTATTCAAATAATGCTACCTGGAAATTAAAAGAAGAAAAAGGAAATTTCTAGCATAAGAAAAGCCAAGATAACAATCTTCCAAGAAATTATTTAAGAGAAGAAAGTACAGTGATGATGTGAACCAGGGCAATTCTCCCCAGAAAATGCTGTCAGAAATGCTACGGAGGGGATCCAACTCCACGTCCCTGGCAAACACTATCCACAGTGAAAAAGTCTTCAAGATAGATAGAACCACAAATGTCTACCTCAGGAGTAATTTGAGACAAGGTGGTGTTGACATAGAGCTAACGGTGCCATATGTCTGAAGACTGTGAGGAAGACACCATATTTTCTCTCTTGAGGTAACTGCCTCTCCAGAGATAAGTTCCATTATCTCAATGAATCTCATTTCAGATAAAACAAATAATTAAAGTGAAATAAATCTAGATCAACTCCTTCACAGGTGTCATCTGTAAGTTCAGTGTTTGTTGTTTGTGTTATCCAGCTAAAGCTTTTGAAGAAAGTCTTCTTTCAGTATCCTGTATGTCATCACTAGACAGCTCTGAAGGTATGAAGGTTTTCCTCACTTTAAGTTAACTTTGTGTTACAATTTGATTCTTATACATCCCTAAGGTTGTGTGGGTTAAAGGCTTGATTAGCTGCGTTTGGCCCTGCTGGGAGATAGCAGAATCTGTAGGAAGTGGAAAGACATCAGGTCCTATGAGTTTGCCCTCGCGAGGGTATTGGGACTCTGGTCCCTTCTTGCATCATCATGGAGTGAGCAGATATACGTCACTGTGTACTCCCCACCATGACGCACAAGTGTGTGTGTGTGTGTGTGTGTGTGTGTGTGTGTGTGTGTGTGTGTGTGTGTGAGAGAGAGAGAGAGAGAGAGAGAGAGAGACAGACAGACAGACAGACAGACAAACAGACAGACAGACAGATGGGGACATGAAGAGTGACGGGGGTTGAAGAGAGCAGGACTGAGTTCCTCCACCTTACCCAAAACTATTTTGTTAGACTTAGCATCTTTCAGTTCTTTTTCCTCCTACTTAAATTGTGTCCTTCAAGTACCCGAGGAAGAAGTACAAGGCAGGCATAACTGGATACACCGAGACGTGGATGCCTCCCCCTGTCACCAGGGCTAGTATCAGAAAGATAGGTACCAGGTGAGCGGGGCTGCCCATCGGCTGGCCTGTCCCTATGGGAATTTCATGATATATAACTGGCAGGATAAACTGCACAATCTATATTACTGCTCAGATTCTAATCTGCTGAATATTTAACCCTTTCTTAAAATAAAGCCCTGAACACATTCCAGAGCAACCTCACAGACCAAAAACACAAACGTGGGTTGACAACAATTTGAGTACTTTGATTTGGTATTTCATTTCTTCTATATTTTAAATATATAGGTAGACAGGACAAATGTAATCACTGGGATTCATTACGGAAACATTCCCCATGGAAGAAGTTATGTGTTGACACAGCAACAATAGGTATCAGGCTGTGTGTGTGCATGCATGCGTGTGTGCATGCATGCGTGTGTGCATGTATGTGTGCATGCACTGTGTCTATGAATCACGAACTATCTGACACAATAATCATTGAGCGATAAGGTTACTCCCGAATTTATTTCTTGTTATGTTTTTCAAGTTCTTTAGACCCTTACAAAACTAAAAAGTGATACGCTTTTCTTTGGAGAAAATAACATTTTGAATTAAAATGCATCAAATGTGAGTGTGAGGCTGGTCGTGACTGTCAGCTCCTCTGGTCTGAGAGACACCCAGAGAGATGACTGAACTCAGAGGCAGCTAATGTCATCAGTTCATAGCTGGATGACTTGTTAGGAGGTAGAGCCATGGGGGAAATAGACACAGAGCATGACTTCCAAGGACATATCTTTTCTTTGGCTCTCTCCCTCCCTGTCTTCTTCCTGGAGGATGGGTAGCTTTGCTCACCACACTTTCCCACCATGATATTTCTGCCTCGGAGCCTGTTGTCCATGGACTGACCTTGCAGATACTATGAGCTCAAAACCTTTAGCTAGTTTGTCAGTATTTTGACATGGCATCTAAGTGCTGGTGTATAGTAAGAACATCTCCATTTTCCCTTGTTCAAAAGCACAAAATGCTCTTTGGTTTCTAGCTGTTGTTGGTCTTGTCAGATGGACTGCTTCATTTCCACTCTCCTCCTTGAGTCCCACCAGATGTTTCTGCACAGCTTACCAGTTCCGGTACTCGGGAACAGCTCTGATGACTTTGCCCTGTTTTCTTCCTTGTCGAAGGAAAACCGAACTCTCTGGTTTCTGGGCCTGTTAGGTGCCTGCTAATCCTGGGGCCTCTGTCCTCTGCTGGGCAAAGTGAATGTATTAAACATTATACTTTCTGTCCTCACTGGTCCCCTAAACCTGCCGGTACGTGTCAGAGGCTCCCTGTACTTTTCTACCTACAACTTGGTGGGGAAAGTCAGTTTGGTGGAAGGAGATGACAGAAAGCACCACGTTCTTCAGTTAACCAGTTACCTATCTATCTAAAAATATCGTGAGCTATTACTGGGCTGAAATAGAGGGATAAACCATTGAAACAGCTCCCTTGTTACAGAACTGCCCTACAGAACATTACTGTGATGCCCACCGCATTTCCATGGCGTGGCTAGTGCCATGGTCACGGTTAAATGTCTCTTCCCTGTGCCGGCTGGACACTGTCCTTCAGACATCTCAGATTCTGGACATCAGTGCGCAGTGGCCCTACCCATGAGCACTCTCTTCCACTTCCCGTGTTCCTCCTGACGATGGGATAAATTAAAGCCAAGCGCATGGCAGACACTGCCGGCGACGGGGCCTTGACAGAGGCGTCCGCCGCTGCTAGGCTGCTGTCACCATCGTGCGGCCGTTGTGCTGGACCCACACAACTCTGAGCCGGTGCTGGTTACTGCTGTGGGTCCATCCATTATTTCTTGTCACCCCTCCACTATTTTTCTATATTGACAAAAATCTCAGGAGTTTTCCCACTCACGGCCACGGGGTGGCAGCAGCACTTCACAAACTTTCGTCTGAAATGGCTAAGTGTGTGTGTGTGTATGTGTGTGTGTGTGTGTGTGTGTGTGTGCGCGCGCACGCGCGCACTTTTGGCTTTTTAATCAGAACTTTGTAGTTTCCTTTTATGTTGTTACACTTATACCCTTAGCATATTTCTCTTTTTTAATTCAAATCTTTATTGGTACATTATATATACACATCATCATCGCATTCAACATTGAGAATTTTTACCAGTATGTGACACGACTTGATTCTCTTTTTTTCTCCATTCCTCTAACCCACCCTAAAACCCCCACCCCCTATATACATAAGCTTTGTTTCCTTTTTTTCATTACTATCACATTCTTTTTTCCCCCTCCTTATTTACCCTTACAACCAAATATCGTATCTTTTCTCTGCTATGAGAAAATAAAAATGTAAATGAGTTATAGTATATACAGTAGATATTGTGAAATACAAAATATTTAAAATGAAATGACTAAATTTTTTTTGTTTGTAATAGACAAATAACATTGTATATTTCACTGTATTTCTTATGCTTTTGGGTCCTTATTTTCTTTTTCAGTTTATTATGAAAAAATTATTCTTATAGAACAGCTTTTATATTGTCTTTATTCATACATTTGTAATACCTTAAAACATAGTTTCTTTAAATTTAAAATTAATATACTGAAATAGGCATATACGGTGGAATGGCTAAGTATAGCTGACTAAGCATGATTTGTTTGTGGTTGAAATCTACCCTGAGGGACGACACATTGTCTTTACTTATAACTGCCATGCTGCACAGCGGGTCTCCTGAACTAATTCTCTGCTGATTGGCGATGTGCTGCACTGTTGTGCATGACCACATCTCTCCAGCTCCCCATGCTTCCCAGCCCTGGGAACCAGCTAGTGCTTCATTTCAGAAGGCCTTTCAGGGGCCGGGGATATAGCTCAGTGGTTCCGGCGCCTGTCTTGCAAGCGCAAGGACCGGGGTTCAATCCCTGGTAACCACATAACAATACTGGGTGTGGAGACTCACCCCAGCGGCAACCAGTACCACATACCAGTGCCGGGCGTGGTGGCTCACGCCTGTAATCCCAGCACTCTGGAGGCAGAGGCAGGAGGATTGCTGTGATGTGAGTTGGAGGCTGAGCTCAAGGCCAGCCTGAACCACAAAGTGAGACCCTGTCTCAAAAAACCTTAAAAAAAAAAAAGAAGGCCTTTCAGGGAGTCTAAGATCAGATCCACTTGTACCAAGTTAAGCTGGAGAGGCAAAGGTTCCATGAGCTTCAGATGTGCTGCCTTTTTGTGTTTGTCTGTGCTTAGTCTTGTGTTAAACAAAATAGCCCTGCCTTGACTTCCATGCTTCTCAGAAATTATGCTAAAAAGTGGACTAAAACAATGCTCATTTATTATCTACCAGTGCATCTGTGCCCCTGAACTTACAGAAGAGCTAAAAGGAGAGATAATAAATAGCTAAGAGTAAAATAAAAATATAAAGGGAAGCCCAGGGTGTGGTTTGTACTATGAAAGAAATAAAGGGCCATACGGGAAGCTACTCAGACTGGGGACATTTTCTATTCTATAACAAAATGCCTAAGGCAGGGTAATTTATGAAGAAAAGAGGTTTATTTGGTCTCATGGTTTTGGAGACAGACATAACGTTCAAGAGCATGGTGCCAGCATCCGTGTGGCTTCTGATGAGGGCCTTATGCTGCATCACGACAAGGCAGAGAAGCAGAGGGAAGCAGCGGCGTGTTAAGAAGAGGCAAGGGCACCACAGAGACTGGACAGAGGGGCACCTACAACTGCCACCCGTTCCTGCATCTTGTCTAGTTCACATACCTTTCGTAGACACTTTTGATTACCTTCTAACTATTCCAATATGTCTGTCACATCTGAGTCTTATGCGGATCATTGTTTATCTTCTTAGTCCTTGTTGATTCTTAGCCAGAAAAACATGATATGAGGTAAATAGAAACTGAAATAAGTGAGCCTGCATGTGAAGATTAGCAGTGACTTCAGTACGAGTTAGGACATGTTTAATGTTTGTCTTAGGTGTTGGTGCCAGAGACTTGAGATTCCTCACATGTCTTCTTTCACAGCTTTTCTGTTTGATGTCCCTACGTGTTCCTCTTCAAACGTGTCTATCTTCTAGTGGCAACTCACTGTTATCCCGGTGCAGTGAGAAAGTTGTGGAGGGGAGTATTCCTGATCTATCAGCTGAACCAAGCCTTCTGGAAGGCTCATGTCTTGGGCTGTGCTTTTCACACGTGTTTCCCCAGGGATTAGGCTACTGGCCCTCAGCTGACCTTCCTTCCCGTCTATTTCCTGAACCCCTGATTTCTGTTGACTCTGTTCCCTGCCCTCCACACCCTTAAGTCATACAAGAGCCCAAAAGGAAAACCAGTGCCCTTCCCCAGCTCGGATGAGCCTCTGCAAAAGTCTTTTCCTTTGGAAATGCTCGGGACATCTTTCACAGGGAGCGTTCTTTACCATTTCTGCCAGAGCCCCAGAGGTATGAAGAGAATTTCCCCCAGTAGTCACTGGGGTGACCTGATGTAGTCATGTTTTAGATGGTGCAGTCCACTTGTTAAAGTAGGCTTTCTTGTTGTGAGGAAAAGAAAAGTTCATTCCAGTGAACAGGGAGTAAAATCGGGAAATTCTAGCAGTTAGCTCGAAAAAGTCAGTTTTATTACATCTGTGAGTAGATGAGCTGACATTGGGAGAGAAAAATAGATCTCATCTTTGAGTGGAGGGCTAACATTGAGATATTAGCAGCTAGCTGGGAAATGGATACAGCTAACATAGGCATGGAAAGGCTAAGAAATCTTGGGTGAAATGTTTATGACTTTAAGAACAGCATATATGGATATGTAGACAATCACTGGACTTGTCAGCCCCAAGGAGGTTGTACACTTTGTTTTGAGTCCATTTATCCTGTTTACTGAGAAGCTGTTGTTTTCTCAAAGCAGCCTGTTTGCTTTGTCCTATTTGTTTGTGAAGCACTTACTTAAGTCAGGCACGACGGGTCACATCCCGGAAGAGCCTTCCCTCCCACGCTGGCCTACTTTGTTGGCACAGTCCTTCCCGATTACCCATGACGTGTTCAGGGGCCTGGGTCTCTCTGCAGGAGCCTTTCTCTTCAGATTTCCAGGTACAGATTTTCCCTGCAAACTCAGGGTCTACAGAAATTTATTTTTTGTGACTTGTTATTGTTGTTTAAAATACTAGGGATTAAACACCATGACCTTCTCACTGAACTACATCCCCAGAAATTTTTTTTTTAACTTCTGAGACAAGATTTCACTAAGTTGCCCAAAGACTGAGCTCAAATCTGTGATCCTCCTGCCTCAACTTCCAAGAGTGATGATTTTTAAGATGTTTACTTAAAAAAAAAAAAAAAAACAGGATCTCACTCTTGTAGCTCAGGCTGGCCCTGAGCTCAGCCTTGAACTCATAGTGATCCTCCTGCCTCTGCCTCCCAAGTGCTGGGATTATGGGAGTGAGCCACCATGCCCAGCACTGTGGTATGTGGTGCTGATTGTTGGTGGGTGTGAGTCTCCACCCTTGGCATTGTTGTATGTGGTTACCAGGGGTCAAACCCGGGCCCTTGTGTTTGCAAGGCAGGTGCCAGAACCACTGAGCTAAATCCTCGGTGTTTGCATAACAGAACTGAAACACTAAGACCTCCAGCAAGGCCTTTTTCATAGTGAGTCAAGAAATGAAAGTCATCACAGATGAAATCCAGAAACAGGAAAGGACACAACAACCCTATGGATAGTTTACCACTAAGCATCATGATGCTTACCACTATCCCATTTTACAAATCACACTCCCAGCAGTACAGAGGCAAAAGGATGTCCCCATGGTTCAGAGCTCAAGACTTGGAGCCAGGAACCATCTGCTTTCAAAGTTGCCATGATGCAACCAAGCAGGCTCCACCTCACAACAAAGAGGCGGACCACCTTTCTTTGCAAATGCTCCATTGTTTTCAGAGACATTAACAGGCTTCTTTCTGACAGCCTTGCCCCCAAATAAGCAAAGGTATACTTAATCTTAAACAGTTGCAGTATGGTGGTCAATGTTCTTAAAGGAGCCAGGGAGCCTCAGAAACAGCCTGGCTCTAGAGGAACTTGCTGGTGACAAGGGGAAAGTTACTTAGTCTCCTTGAATCTCATGTTTTCATCCATAGAACAAGAAATCATGGCCTCAGAGTATATTTGGCTCAGTGGTTCTGGCACCTGCCTTGCAAGCGCAAGGGCCTGAGCTAGATCCTGGGTAACCACATACCACAGTGCTGGGCATGGTGGCTCATGCTTGTAATCCCAGCACTAGAGAGGCAGAGACAGGAGGATTGCTGTGAGTTGCTTGAGCTACATAGTGAGCTCAGGACCTGCCCGATCTACAAAAATGAGACCCTGTCTCAAAAAAAGAAAAAAAGAAATCATGGCCTAATCACAAGTTTTTTGAGCCATATGAAAATATTTCTATTAAATGTCAACACCCTGAGCTGCCTAGAATCCAAAGGGATTTCATCCTGACAAGAAAAGGATCGATTTGTGACACTTAGCAGTGGTTCAGCACAGATAAGGAGTATGGAATAAGTCAGGAAGGAATGCAGGCAGTGATGACAGGTTCTCCACCCCAACGGAGGTGTCCTAGACACTCCTGGACAAAGCCCAGCCAAGTCAAAGCTGCAGTGCAGGTGGTGTCAACATGGCCTTCGTTTGTGTGCTGGTGGCCTCATGCAGTCCTTCCTTCAGCACTGAGGTCAGCTACAGAGATGAAGATACAGGAAAGATAAAAGCCACTGTGCAGATCGCCTCTTACGGTGCAGGGACTCACAACTGCAGCAACCCAGGCTGGGTGTGGGCTGACGGTGACCCTAGATGGGATGGCACATCATGATGCTGTCCAAAAAAACAGCTCTCCAGGCTTATGTGGCTGATTTCAGAGGGGGAGTAGACATTTTGCAAATCCAATTTTGTTCTGTATGTGTGTTTCCCTTGGCCATCTGTACATCCACCTACCCATGAAGAGAAGAATGTAACTCCTAGGTCTACTTTTACCTGCTTTGTGAACCTTACCTGCCAAGCCTCCAGTTCTCTTCTTTAAGAAGGTACTAATGTTTTCCATAAATAACTGATACATGAGATAATGCATACAAAACACTTAGTAGTCGGTAATTATTGTGTTTGCTGTTATAACAGTTAAGCTAAGGCAAAGCCGCTGAACATCTCACTACTGAACAGCGTTTGTGAGCCCGGTTGGTACTACAAGACTGCAGAGTATGCGTGGCTATGCAAATAAACTAGAAACTGGTCCCACATAGTCCCTGACCTTTAGGAATTTCTAATCCAAAAGAGGACCAAATCACACACTAAGTAATAATCACACTAGTTGGATCGGAATAATGCCATGAAGAGGAATCACCAGTCCAAAGAGAATTCAAAGCAGGAGCCTTGGCCGTGGATATGGGAAAAAATAAATAGCTTGGACCTTGAGGTCTAACACAGGTAGGAGTCAGAGGGGGAGAGGTCAGGTCCATGGATAGGTAATGCAGGGGGAACCCAACCCCACCATCCTAAGCTCTGTTCTTTAGGTAAATTGCAGCACAACGTACAGCCTACTTGTTAGTCCAAGCAGTATGCCTTTTATAAATGGCATCTTCTTGAAGGCTTGTGGTGGAGGACAAGACCCATTGGATTATAAATCCACTGATCTGGGATTTCATGAGCTTTGTGTTATGACAAGAACTGTGTGATCTGCTCAGAGAACTTTCCAACAGACCTAGGCACCTACCTCAGGTCCTGAAGCCTCCTGTATTCTATAACTACTCAAAAGCACCCTTAGCACAACCCACCTGTGGCAATTTCTTATAGCCACAAGGCAGCCCAGAGATATGATTATTTACTGCCAGCTTTAAGACAACTTCTCATCCAGATACTTCCTGTGGGAAAGCCCCAAAGACTTTAAGAAGAGCCCAGTTTTGATCTGCACCTTGGGGGACTTGGGAAAGCTACTATCGGAAGAAAGAAGACCAACCCAGGCAGGGCAGAGGTCAGAATGACAAACTGTATAAATCTAGAAAAACAACTTAGTCTACTGAAGCAGAAGGGACATTTTCCAGTGACAATGACTTTGGTTTTCCAAGACTTTAAGGAGTGTTTATGGTAATCAGGTTCTGGGGCTAAAATCTAGCATGAGTTTTACACTGGATATAGTTATCTTGTTTTACTTATGAGAAAACTGAGAAACTTGGTGAGATAAAGGATTATCTATATTTATAAAGATAAAGCCTGTAAATGAACAAATTAACCTGCACCCCCTGATCCAAAGTGTAACTATTATGCAAAATTATTTTCTAATGAGATATGATTAAGAAAGTAGATTAGAGTTAGGCCAGAGAGGGTCTTTGTGTCTGGGAGACTTCAGCTTTCAGGAATGGCTGATACTGTGGAAGCAGTTGAAGGGCCTCCAAGCATGTAGTAGTTTCCTTCCCCTTGAGCAGAAAGTTGCATATAGATCCAGACCAAGCAACTCTAACATGAGATATTGTTACCATGAGCTATGAAGTCTCAGGACTGGGTTCCAGGTTCTTGTGTGGGACGAACAGACAATTGAACCAACACATGATGGCAAGAGACAGCAGCAAAGTTTATTTAAGATTATGATAGGATGGGCTGGGGATTTAGCTCAGAGGTTCTGGCGCCTCTCTTGCAAGTGCGAGCGCCTGGGTTTAATTCCCCAATAATCACATACAATACTGGGCGTGGAGACTCACACCCAGCAGCAATCAGTAGCACATGCCACAGTGCCAGGTGTGGTGGCTCAAACGAGAGTGCTGCAATCCCAACACTCGGGAATCAGAGGCAGGAGGATTTCTGTGATATGAGTTTGAGGCTGAGCTCAGGGCCAACCTGAACTACAAAGCAAGACCTTATCTCAAAAAAAATCCGTCTTAGTTAGTTCATATGCATGAACTTTCAATGAAAGTTCAGAGAAAAATGGTTACGTGGGTCATGCAGAGAGGTCTCGTGCTCATATGTCTTGGTTTAGAATTTTCAATAGGGGCCTAGGGTCTCTTTTTTACCTGTATCTAGACCACCTAGTATAAGCTTTGAGGTGGGGTTGAAGGTTGGCCCTGAAGCATCACCCAGTTGTCCTCTTCGTCACCTGCTTACAGTGGTAGACAAGATGCCTGGATCATGAAGCTACTGATCCAGAGCCTCATGGCCTTTGTTTGAAGGCAAGAACTACAGTATCTGCTCTGAGAACTTTCCAGCAGGCCGGAAGGGGGCCGGCAAGAGCCTCGGTGCCTATTTCAGGTCCCAAAGCCTCCTGCCCCCAACTGTGCTATTCATATTCATAGAACAATGTAAGTACCTGAGTTTGATCCTCAGTAACAAACAAACCAAAAAAGAAGTACAAAGCAAACAAACAAAAAAACTGTATTATATAAGACAATGTCTGCTGCATGTGTAACTCAGATCTGTTCCTCAGAAGCCCCAAGTACTGCATGGTCACACTGACACTCCTTAACAACACTCCAGACACCTCCTATTTTCAGGACCAAGGTGGTGCTTGGCTTATTCCCATGGCTATATATGTATTTGTAACAACAAAAAAAAAAAACCTGAGCGACCCAACAGCATGTGAGAGTATGGGAAGGAGCATGTGAGAGTATGGGAAGGAAGAGGGTGAGATTTGATGAGAATCTAGAGCTTCAGAAAGCCTTTTCCCATATCTGGCTGGGCCTAGGACACCACTGGGCCTTGGGCTCCTCCTTTACTCTGTGGAGGAGTAGAGAGCTCACCAGAGGTGCTGGAGGGGCAGCTGCTGGACCATGATGAGCACGTGGCATCAATCCCTTCGCCTTTAATAAATAGGGCTGGGGATTTAGTTCAGTGGTTCCAATGCCTGTCTTGCAAGTGCAAGGGCCCAGGTTGATCCCCGGTAACCACATACTATACTGGGTGTGGAGACGCACGCCCACCACCTAGCTGTATCACATACCACAGTGCGGGGCATGGTGGCTCACGCCTGTAATCCCAGCACTCGGGAGGCAGACACAGGAGGATTGTGATGTGAGTTTGAGGCTGAGCTCAGGGCCAGCCTGAACCACAAAGCGAGACCCTGTCTCCAAAAACCTAAAAAAAAAAAAAAAAATAGAACATAAAATTTACCATCTTAACCATATTTAAATACACATTGTTATTCAACAGACTTCCAAAAGTTGTTCATCTGACAAAACTGAAATTTGTTCTTTATTCCTCAACTCCCTCAAGGCCCCTTCCCCCTAGCCCTGGCAACCTTCTACTTCCTGTCTTTGAATTTGACTATCATAAGTACTTCATACAAGTGGAATTATATAGTATTTGTCTTTTTATGATGGGCTAATTTCTCTTTTAAAAACAGCCCGTGGTTCATCCATGTTGTAGGATGAGTCGGCATTTCCTTCCTCTGTGCATGTGTGGGTAAGTGTGTCCATGTGCAATGGAATTTACCTCTCTGGCATAGTGATTCAGTGGGACAGTGGGGACAGTTAGATGATTAATATTTGGGCATAGGTGTGTCTACTGATTGGGAGGAGAAGGAATTAATCACTAATTCCCGAATCCTCTCTAGGGAAAAATATAGCAGAAACTTGGATTGATCCACTGAAACCACCTTGATTCATTTCCACAACCTGAATGTTTGCTAGTTAGCTGTCATATTTTGTGCATTTGAGTGTTGATGGACCTTTGGGTTGCTTCTACCTCATAGTTTCTCTAAATAAATGAATTTGAATTGTGAACATCTCTTAAAAACCCAATTTGCCTCTTAATGTTTAAGATGCAATGAGATCAGTTGCACATTTTATTATTACTTACTTTGTTTAAAATAAAACCACCAACAAGCCTCCCAATGAGTGGTCAAACAGAAAAGGAAATTTCAGATGGCTGAAGAAGACATTCTCTGCAGGACAGTTGGACACTCAAAGCTAAGATTTTGGTGTTCGACAAATTTGTAAGCTGTATGACCAAGAAGAGTTAGAAGAGAGAGTCACAGAGGAGGTCCTGGTGTTGTGCAACCTGATAACCTCAGTCACAACACTAAGTAGGTGTTTTAGATAATACACATGAATCTACTTGTCAAAAAATAGGCTTTTTGTTGTGAGGAAAAAGAAAAGTATATTCCAGTGAACAGCAACTAAAATAAGGAGATTGTAGCAACTAGCTAGGAGAGATTTCATCCATGGGTGGATGAGCTAACATTACGAGAGAGATATTAGCAGCCAACTAGGAAAAGAACTAGGCTTATATAGGTAGTGAAGGGGTATTGATAAGGAATCTGGGGTGACTGTTGTAACTTGGATGTCTCCTTAGGTGTATGGATAATCAATGAACTTCTTGGTGCTGGGAAGTTGTATACGTTCTTTTGAGTCCATTTATTCTACTGTTTGCTGAAAGCAGCCTGTTTGCTTTGCCCTGTTGATCTAGGTCAGGCCTGACAAGCCCTCCAACAGAGATAATTGGTAGCTATTAATGTAAATAGCTTGTGCTAAAAGAGTCATACATTGACTTGTTGGAAACATGGAAGAGTACATTCCAGGTATATGCAAAAGCAATCTTCAGATTCAGTTATGTATCCTTTCCTCTCTGGGAGAGGCATTTAAAATCCATACATTCTCTGCTAAAAGAAAGGTTTAGTTTTCTCTCCTAGTTAGTGTGGGTGAAAGATCTGGCTGAGGATCAGTCAGGAAGACATGTTCCTAAACACTGGAACTTGCCGTTCCAGTGACTCAGTGAGGTAGACGAGACTGTTAAATGATTAATATTTTAACATAGGTGTGCCTGCAACTTTATACAGAAGGAGCTAATTATTAATCACAGAAGAATCTATAGCAAACACTTGAGTTGATCCATCAAAACTTTCTGGGCTTATTTCTATAAAGCAAATGCCTGTTCTATTCAGTCTGGAAAAGACAAGCCATTCTTCTGCATAAGTCACCAAGCCTTTATCTGGGAATGTGGACTAGAGGAGCAGTCTCTGCCCTTGAAATCTTTGTGCACTGGAAAAGGCAGAGAGAGGCAGGGAATGTGACAAAAGAATCACTAACTGCGAGCCCAGGAGCGAATGAAGTCACAGTGTGAGCATCACACAGCTGACAGTGCTCCTGAGCACTTAAGACAAGCAGAAGCACTTAAGCAGAAGCACTTAAGCAGAGAAGCATGAAAAAGACAGACGCTGCTAGGGGAGCACTGTGTGTGCAAAGACATCTGAAAGTGTGGAGCTCAGAAACGGTGTACGGCTGAGTAGCAGCAGCACCAGAGATGGAGACTTGGCCTCCCAGGACAGGTCCATGGTGCCCCCAGGAGTCCCCACTTGGAGCCCACACTGGATTCGTCCCCATGTCTGGCCACCCTGCACACCAGCAGTGTCCAACTAGAGAGAAGTCTCAGCTTTCACTGTGACTCCGAGTGTCTAGGGCCGAGGGTGACAACAAAGCTTTGCCTTGTACATAGCCCAGGGACTCCCTCCATGGTAGCTACCAGGAGGACAGGAACTCTGGATCACCAAAAAAAGAGACCCTGCCAGGTAAGAACCTCTAGCCAGTGTCTCCTGTGCAGAGGCTGAGTGAGCTTACAAATGTCCACCTCTCAGCAAACTTCTAGAGGCCTTAGCCCCAGACACTAAGCTAAAGGGCACTGATGTCCCTAAGATGTGAAGATAGTGCCCTGACAGTGTCTAGTGAAGAGTACTTCTGGTAAATGGAGATTTAAGATAATAGCACTAAGAAATTCAGCAAGGTAGGTAGAGGAAGGTAGCCTTCCAGGCTCCCCGGATTGCACAAATGGTTGGTGGAATTATGTTGTTGTTCAGAGTGCGCTTATCCGTGGTTTAGGAGACAGCGCTTTTCACTCTCCCAGCTCAGCCTCTTCTGCAAGGGACATACACTTACTAACTAGGATCTTGGGAAAGGCAATAAACATTTAGACTGTGTTAGGCAAACTTACATGCATCTTGGGATACTCTTCCTCCAATTATTTTTTTAATGAAACTGGCAGG
Organism: Petromus typicus; assembly: GCA_004026965.1. NCBI lineage: Eukaryota > Metazoa > Chordata > Mammalia > Rodentia > Petromuridae > Petromus > Petromus typicus. The sequence continues at coordinate 52,057 of PVIR01003104.1, forward strand.
CTCTTGGGAGCCCCTCTAGTGAGCAGAACAGAGAATCTCACTGGGAAAGCTTCTGTCTGGGAGCCCCTACTGCCTCTCCAGCCTCAATGACAGAGCAGATGATGTTTTTGATAATAACACGTCAGAGATAGAGCTAAGGCAAACTATAGAGGACAGTGAGAACAGAAATGTAAAAGTTGTGAACATTCTTGTTTTTTAATATTGTAGCTATTTTATTTTTCATTCACTCTGGTTCTTAAAATGTTCATCATCCACAGGTTTATAAATTGCAAAGGAATATTCCTTCATTTTTTTCCCCTTCCCCAATGCACAGTGTTTCTTTGGAGATCTTTTTCTTGCCATGAAAAATATCAGAGGATATGGACAGAGACTGATTTGACATTTAGGGCTATGTGCCATGTTAACTGATTTTGGAGATGTACCCAGAAGATTGCTGAGCACATTTCTGGGTGTATCTGGGGGAGTTATGAAGATGGGGCTTTGAGGTCTACCTGGCCTCTTACACCTTCCTCTTTGGTACTGTTCTCCTGCTCTACTTTCCAACCATCATGAATTGATGAGCTTTACTTTGCTTTCCCCCATGATGTTCCTGCGTTTGGGCCACTGGAGCATAGACTGAATCACCCAAAACCATGAGCAAAATTAAACCTTTCCACCTTTAAGTCATGGGTGCTGGGTGTCATGTCCAGTTGGGAAATCTAGGTAATACACTGATATACACTAGATGTATTCTGGACCAGGGCTAGAAGGGAGTAAGGGAGAAAGAAACAGAGGGAAAAATAAAGACAGAGAGACAGAAAGAGAAAGACAGACAGACAGAGACAAAGACAGAGTCAGAATATCAGCCTTTCCTTCCTGCTCAGTAGGATCAGAATATCCAAAGAGCCAAGAGAGTTAGTTTTGGGGAATAGGGAGTGAGGAGTGAAAGTTTTATGGTCCCAGCCAACGGTAGTTGTATTGGAGCTTCCCTACAGGGCAGGGGAGACAAGCCCATAACTGGGGCAGGGAGAGGCTTACGGGGCTGTTGAGAGTTGTAAAATTGACAGAAGACAGGAGATGAGATATAGTGTCAGAAATCTATCTGTCCTTGGGTTGCTGCAGGGTTTCTGTAGAGATAGGACCATGTGTGGTGAAGCACTGAGTAGCCTCAAGGTTCTAACAGCAACTCTGCAGTCAGTGGAGGATACACTGGGGAAGACACACATGCTGATGACAACATGGAGCAAGTCAAACATTATGTTTCTTTTAAAAATTTTAATTCTTGGCCTGGGATTTAGCTTAGTGGTTCTGGTGTCTGCCTTGCAAGCCCAAGGGCCCAGGTTCAATTCCCGGTACTCACATACACTGCTGGGTGTGGAGACTCACACCACTAGCAATCAGAACCACATACAACAGTGCCAGGCATGGTGGCTCACACTTGTCATCCCAGAATTTGGGAGGCAGAGGCAGGAGGATTGCTTTGAGTTCAAGACTGAGCTCAGAGCCAACCTGAACTACAAAGTGAGACCCTGTCTCAAAAAAAAAAAAAAAAAAAAATTAAATTCTCTAATCAGTTAAGTCACATTCATTTGACTAATGTCAGTATAAGCAAAGGCTGGCCTGGTCACAGTTTCAACAGTGCCATTATTTCCCACAAACAGGATTGTTCCCAACAATGCCATAGCCAGGTTGGAGGCAAACAGACAGTAGGCCTCAGACAACCCTAATCAGAATGTAATTATAAAATTATTTCTCCCTGAATTTATGTAGAATGGCTCTCGAATAATCAGGAAAAAAAAAAGAAAGAAAGAAAGATGTATATAGAAAGGCAAGTAATCAGGTTATCATTATTCATTGATGCCATGCTCTGTGTGAGTCCGGGGAAGAGGACACAGCCAGAACCCTGGTGGCAAACTCAAATTCTCCAATAGTCCCATAGTTGAAAGATTAATCACCAACAAGTAACAAAGTCAGAACCTTGAGGAGAAAGGCTGAGCTCAGGCTCAACTCTTGCTACTCTGAGCAGTGGCAGCCAAAGGCCAGATACTGTAGCAGCAGAAGCAGGAGCAGAAGAACCCATAACTCCAGCTCACCTGCACTTGTATTTGGTACCAAGTCTTCAACCAAGAATCCTAGCATGCATAAAACCAGGCGGTCCCACAATAATCCCTGTAGTTGAAGGTTACATAGAGCAGGGCAGACATCCTTAATCCCAGTGAGTCTCAGTAAGTCCCAAGGCCAATAATCTTAGTGCAGTAATCCTTGTAGTTTATGATCTCACAGGGTGAGGCAGATGTCCACAGTAATCCCAGCAGTTGATCCCACAGGATGGGGCAGACATCCTCAAATCCAAGTAAGTAAATCCCAGTAAGTAAGTCTTAAATCTGAGTAAACTGTCCGAATATATTGTCCTTGATTCCCAACAGTGCTCCTTTATGTTGAAGACCCAAGCAATTCCACCAAAAGATTTCTAAAACTAATAAACTTAGCAGGTTAACAGGACACAAAATCAACATATATAGTCAGTAGCATTCCTGTACAACAAGAGTAAACACACTGAGAAGGAAATTAGGAAAGCAGGGAGTTAGCTCAGTGGTTCTGGCGCCTGTCTTGCAAGTGCAAGGGCCCAGGTTCGATTCCCTGGTAACCACATACAGTACTGGATGTGGAGACTCACGCCCAGCAGCAACCAGTACCAATACCACAGTGCCGGGCGTGGTGGCTCATGCCTATAATCCCAGCACTTGGAAGGCAGAGGCAGGAGGACTGCTGATATGAGTTTGAGGCTGAGCTCAGGGCCAGCCTGAACTACAAAGCAAGACCCTGCCTCAAAAAAAAAGGAAAGCAATAACATCAACAATAGCTTTGAGAAAAATTAAAGACTTAAGAATTAATATAATATGGGAGCAAAAGGTCCTGTAACAACACTATGGTACTCTGAAGAAGGATATTGAAGGAACATCAGAAAATAGAAATATCTTTTGTTCTGGGAGCGGCAGAATTAATATTGTCAAATGCCCATTCTCTCAAAACTAATACTATGTCTAATGTAACCTCAGTCAAAATATCATCAGTATCCTCACAGAGCTAGAGAAAACATCCCTAAAATTCATATCCAGAATAACAAAAGCAATTCTGGCTAACAAGAACAAAGCAAGAGATAGTATAGTCTTGCATTTCAAGTTATATTACAAAGCTACAGTGGTTAAAAATAGCATGGTACTGGCACACAAAGGAGATATGCAGGCCAGTGGAACAAAATAGAGGACGCAGAACCAACTCATGCACATTCAGCCATCTTATCCTTTACTGAGGGGTGAAAAGCAAACTAGAGGGAAAATAGCCTCTTAACAAATGATGTTGAGAAACCCAACAGTCTGCATACAGAAGATTGAAAGTAAACCCATTTCTTTCATCATGTACTAAAGTAAAATCCAAATAGATCAAGACAGAATCCAATAGATGAGACAGAAATATCTGCTAGAAAATAAAATAGGTAAAACTCTTCAAGACACAGGCATAGACTTTCTGAACAGAGCCCGAGCTGTACAAGAAATAATACCAAAAATCAACAAATGAAATTAAAAAGCTGAAGCTAAGGAAACAAGAAACAGTGAAGAGACAACCTACTGACTGGGAACGCATTTTTGCCAGCTATCCCTCAGATAGAAGACTAATATTTAAAATATATACAGAACTCAAAAAATTAAACACCCATAAAAACAAAAGACTCAATCAAAAAAGAGGCAAATGAAATGAATAGACACTTCTTAGAAGTAGTACAAATGACCACTGAGTAATGAAAATAAGTTCACCATCTCTGCCCTTTACAGAAATGCAAATCTATTTTAGGTAAAAAAGCTAGTTAGACATGTGGTAGGTAGATAGTGTAGATAGATTGGTGCTGGCCCTCAAAAGCTCACATGGAGGACAGTCAAGAAATCATCACTAAAAGTCAACATTACCGAAGGAGAAAACTGCCCCTCCCACATAAGAGGAGTGATATATCTGGGGTTGAGGGCCAAGACCTTGGCTCATCTAGGAAAGTCTTCTGACTGAAAATCCTTGTATGCTTGCTATGTGACTTGATTTGCCATCTAGTCAATATTGCCTAAGCAATTATACTTGTTGTGATCTTACTGATTGATCATGTTTTTGTCCATTTTGTGATTTCTCATTGTACCAATATTACCTAAGTGACTGTATTTGCAAAGTTACTGGTTGACAGCAATTTTGTCCCACCTTGCACCTGCCCAACCACATGGCTTTGCTCCATAAAAGCCCTCTGAGAAGTGAGGTAGATGGGTTACCCACCTTTCCAGGCTCCCACTTCTGTCTCTCTGAGAGAGAAGCTTTCTATCTCAGTAAAATTTTCCTACTCAATCCTCTGTGATTCCTAAAATTTTTCAATTTGATACAATATGAACTTGAGTTTCAGGTTGGAAGCTGAGCCTTGCTCCCCTGTATCAAATCAAAATAACACTGAGATTCCATCTTACTACATAAAGAATGGCAATCAGCAAAACATCAAATAACAGCAAGCCTTGGAAAGGCTGTGGGGAAAATGGAACCTTTCTACATTGTTGATGGGTTGGAAACTAGTACAACCATTACCAAGGCAGTATGGATATTCCTCAAAAATTAAAAACAGAAATTCCATTGAAGTCAGGCAGCTGCTTTCCAATTGTCTTCCTGAAAGAAAAGAGATCGTGGTACAGTGATTCACACCTGTTGACGGCAGCACTACTCACAATAGCTAAATCTTGGGAGTGGTCAATATATCCACCAACAGATGAGTGGCTAAAGAAAATGTATTTATGCACAATGGAATATGATTTTGTTGTAAAGAAGTATAAATCTGTGAGAAAATGGCTGCACCTTGAGATCATAAGGTTAAATGAAACAAATCAGACGTAAGCTTACATATTGCATGGTTTCTCTTATGTGAGTAACTCAAAGTATAGGTAAACTAAAGAGCAAAATAACAGTAGATAATAGCAAACAAGGATCATTGCAAATGGAAAGAGAAACAAGAGATGGAAGGAAGGGTAGCAGTTGTGAAAAAAATTAATATGTGTCATGTTCATGTATCAGTTCCTCAAGATACATGTAATGTAATCACTATGTATGCAAACATGTCCTAATAAAAGTTAAAATGTAAATATATACGTGTATGTGTGTGTATGTACGTGTGCGTGTCTGTGTGCTGTTGCCTGGTGATCATCACATGGCTTCACAAACCTATACACAGACACCACATCCAAAGACAGCAAGCAGTAATACTTCTCTCGTGTTAGTATCTTTTTTTTAAGAATAAAATGTTTCTTAGGAGACTTCAACTCCTTGGACCTCATTAGCCATGGCTGGGTCATACACTGATTCCTGGACAAATTACTGGTGAGAAAAATGATAGAAAATACAGTTGCTGTTTGAGACAACTCATCTCTCAGTGCTCAGAGATAGAGATAAACATTTTCAGAAAATACGACTTTTCCACACATTTCTGAATCCAGCTATGATTCTCTTTGTCAGGAATTAGTGAGGAGCAGATCTTGGATGGAGAATAAAGTCTGTCGCATCTTTATACTTAGAATATTCCATACTTTTAGCAAATGAGTACTTTGAAGCTTCTATTTTTAATCACATTAAATTAACATATTTAATTTAGAGTAAAAGTGTTTCATGATATTCAAGTTTTTCATCAAGAGTCACCAAAGTTTGTTTTTGACTTACTGTAATTTTATTTTAATGGCTCTATTAATAATTCCAGATTCTTTAACATAAACCCTGCAGCTTTCTAGTTCAATTTAGACCTACATGAGTATTTTAGAGTATTCATCAGAATCATAAGCACAATATTTTTTCAGTGTTTATTTATCTATTTATTGGTATTTGCACATATAACTTGTATATGCCATCTTTCTAAATTACCCCATGAGACACAATACGGAACAGTATTTCGTGTTAGGAAAGCAGACCATCACACATTTAATTACAGCCCCATTCCTTTTGAGCTGAGTGACCTGGGTGAGTTACTCTTTCAGTTTTCTCGTCTCTAAAGTAGATACTAATAACCCTCCTAAATGTTATCATAAGAATTTAATAAAGTGACACATATAGAGGCATAAAGTAGTGCTTGCATAAGTAAATTATATATTTGCTATTATTAGAAGATAATATCATTAATTCATCTTTTTTAATAGTTAACTTCAGTTATCTAGTGATATGATCATTAATACAAGTTTTCTGTTCCAGGGTCTATAATATTTAATTATTTTTCATTTTGTTTTATTTCACTACAGTGCAGGTACAAGACTAGTTCTTTCATTAAAATCAGCATTTTGCAATTTAAGATATTTGTTTTCAGATCTTTGTAAAATAACTTTATTATACTGAAGAGATTTGCTTTTATTCCTACTCCTCTTAGGGCTGGTATTAGGAAACGTCAACATTTTACCAAATTTTTTTCAGCATGTTTTGAGAAGCTAAACAGTTTGGTTGCATTTAACTTCTCAGGTAGACTGACTTATGCTGGAGGATGATCAGTCCTCCGATCTGCCTAGAAAAGGAGGCAGTGAGGGCTAAAAGAAGACAACATAGACATCAAAGTACATGGAAGGCTGGAAGGTCAGTGCCAGAGTGGGTAAGGAACGAAACATTCTGAGTTCACCACTATTTATTGAGTGCACACAGTAATTAGAGGGAGTATCAAGTGCCTCAGAAGGTGGTGATAATCGAGTTTAGGCTCGGGGATTTAGCTCAGTGGTTCGGCGCCTGCCATACAAGTGCAAGTACCTGGGTTTGATTCCCGGTAACCACATACAATAATGCCAGGTATGGAGACTCATACCCACCAGCAATCAGTACCACACACCACAATGGCAGACATGGTGGATCACACCACTAATCCCAGCACTCTGTAGGGAGAGGCAGGAGGTTTGCTGTGAGTTCGAGGGTGAGTTTAGGACCAGCCTGAACGACAAAAGCGAGACCCTGTCTCAAAAAAAAAAAAAAAATTAAAAAGTTTAAATTGGTGAAGATCTCATTTTAATGAGGGCCTATGTTTATAAGGACGGTGAGATGGGCAAAGCATTCTTACAATAGTAGGTGAATAATATGTAGCTGACTAATGAGGAATTAGCCTTTCCCCTAGATGAAACCTTTCTCTCTCTCTTTTTTTTTCTTATCTCTGCTAGGTTCTCAGAGAACCAAGTTGTCTTTAGCTAATATAGTCTCTTGAGTGTCAGTATCATGAGATCGTGGAGGCCTCAGCCTGTGATGAGAGGCAAAGCACAGATATGTTTCTGCATGTCACAGACAGCTCACAGACAAGGACACATCAGACTTCAGAGTGCCCTAGTCATAATTTAATTAGGAAATTATTTTCCCCCCAAATTTAGATAGAATGCCTTTTGACAGATATATCTACTGATGTTCACCTAGTTTGTATTTATTCCTAACCTTATTTAGTTATGGAACAGCAAAGCTTATAATTTCTAACTTTCATGATTTTTGTATTTTAACATCACTGAAATTAAGGTATTGATGTCCTGAAATTGCTATTGACCAGAGAGTAGTTATGACATAGTTGTCACAAGCTGAAGACCTATTAGTGTGACCATAACTGCTCAAATTGTTGACCCTCTGAGTTATGTACATTGCCTTGAGTTAAATTTAATTGCTGTACAGAAGCAAAAACGTACACTCTGATTTGGCACTGAAATGAAAAAGTTATTACACATACATAGATTCATGGAATTAGAGCCATGGGACATAAATTTGATAACAAAGCAAATCTTTTCATCAGAAATGATTTCATTTTCTTTCAAAGCAACAAGTGAGATATACAATGAAGAAAGAACTACACACACATGAAACCTATAGTGTTTTGCTATTATTGTAAGACCCACATAACCAGAGTTACTTCATGTTATGTTAACTGCTCCCCCCAAAAAAAACGAAGCCTTAGAATGTGACTTTTAACCTAACTAACTGTAGACTGCCCTTGTTAGACCTTGCCTACATAGCCTCTCCCAAAAGATAAGATAACCTCCATGGAACAGATGCATAGCAAAACAGATGTATTGGGTGTATCCCAGAAATAAGTGTAAAATTGTATGCTCTGTTAAGACGGTCAGACCTTTGTCCTTGCAGCTGTGGTCTGCGAAGATAGTGCTGTGACCACCCTTTATCCCATTCCTATGACCTCCAGTTTCTTCTTTAAAAACTCCTCCCAGTTTTAATTTGTCACTCCACTTTGCTAGAAGGTAAAGTCCACGGACATGAATAAACTTCCATGTTTTAATATCAGCTATGTGTCCCAGGGTGGAATTATCTCTTATTCTGTGGCATTACAATTATGATACACACAAAATAACTCCAGGATACTGGAAAAGATGCCACATCTCTTGAAATGGATAAAAGCAATTCCAAAGCAATTCATGTGTTTTGAAGGACTATTATTAACATAGTGAAATCACCAAAATCTTTCTGCTAACTTTCAACAGAAAACTATATAGACAGAGCAGTCTACAAAACGCTACATTTGGGCTGAGGATTTAGCTCAGTACTTCCAGTGCTTGCCTTGAAAGTGTAAGTTTCCAAATTCAGTCTGCAGTACTCCTCCCAAAAAAGAAATGCATATGCTAAAGGTCAAATGACAATATTGTGTGCAAAACCGAAAATCACTGATTCTGAGTCCCAAAATGGTAAAGAAGCTGTAACAGTCAGAGTGCACTAGAAGAACAGATTTTTATGATTGTGTAAAGTACAAGTTAGGTTCACAGCGGCAGGCTGTGGAAACAGCTGGAAGAACACGGATAGGCCCTCTGTGTGACTGAGGGTCAGGGGATCCAGTTGAAGGTCTCAGGACTGGCGCGCAGTAAAGTGTCTGGCATGAGTCTGCGTCGCAAAGCGGAAAGGTCTATGTTCGGAGACTGAGGAGTCTGTGCTGAAAGATGGAAAGAACCGTAGACAAAAGTCCAAAGGCAGTGATGAAGACTGAGCTCCCTGAAGAAGCAAAATACAGATTTCCTTCTTCCCTCCGTGTTTCATTCTGTGCACACATACGGGTTGGTGCCACACACACATCCTTCCTCAGTCTGAAGCGCACTCCTCCGTCGGCCACAGACATGCTCAGAGCTTTGTTATGCTGCCGGATGGTTTTAGTTCTTACATTAAGTTGACACATCACAGAAATGTCAGACTTTGAAGTTATCTAAGGAATGTCCTAACATTGTTCACATCTGTATTTTTTTCCAGGACCAAGCAGTATTTTTATTTTTTATTTTGAATCAGAGATTCTCCCTAAGTCACTAAGTTGCCCCGGCTTGTCGTGATTTATGATCTCACTCAGAGTGGTGGTATGACAGGTGTGGACGACCATATCCAACTCCATTTTTCTTTTTATGTGTATGTGCAGTAATATGCAGACTTAGACCATTCAGATTGCAGCAGTATTCGGACCACAATGATTGGGTCGTAAGAGTGAAATCTTGGGTTTTATTCATTCCTTAGTCCAACTCTTTACTTCCCCATGCTAGATCCTGGGAGCCCTCCTATGATCACAGGGAGAATCAGCCTCAGCATGAAACCAGCACACGGATAAAAGAATAGGGAAGCAAAAGAAGCTGAACAGTTGATGACATTATGGAACTGCAAGATCCCTTCAAAGCAGTTACTTTTGTTACTTGTAAACCAAGTTTTCTGAATGCAATGAAGTCTTGTGAACTCTAGTGGTTAGTCCAAATGGTGCTGAATGAGGACCCTCAAGCAGCCCCCTCTTTTAGCTGGGAATAGAGTGACCCCATCATGTGGCCCTTAGCCACTGGCTCATCTGGTAAGACACTGCCCTCAGTGTGGAAGGCTCTGGAGAGTCCTATGGGTGCTGCTGTGAGACATAATACAGAAGCAGCACATCTTTATGCTGCAAAAAGAGAAGATTTAAGGGAAACTGGAAAGTAGGAAAGATATTTGGGGTTGATCTGTGTAGTTCGATTTGTTCATTTCGGTTCATAAACAATTTTTGATTTTGACTGGACTTTTATGCACCCACAGAATTGAGAATAGAGCCTGAAACAATGAAGTCAAGTAGCAATTTTTTTTTTTTTTTTTTTTAGGTTTTTTGAGACAGGGTCTCGCTTTGTGGTTCAGGCTGGCCCTGAGCTCAGCCTCAAACTCACATCACAATCCTCCTGCCTCTGCCTCCCGAGTGCTGGGATTACAGGCGTGAGCCACCATGCCCGGCACTGTGGTATGTGGTACTGGTTGCTGCTGGGTGTGGGTCTCCACTCCCAGTATGGTATGTGGTTACCGGGGAATCGAACCCGGGTCCTTGCGCTTGCGAGACAGGCGCTGGAACCACTGAGCTAAATCCCCGGCCCTCAAGTATCCCAGGCCCTGTCAAGACAAATGATAACCTATCGGTTATCTAAGTTGTCACAAAGTTTCTTGTCCACCAGTTAAATTCAAAATCTGTGGCCTTTATAATACTAGAGCTATTTTTTTTTCTTTAAAAGTAGACAGATAGCTGGGAAGTTTCAGCTTGCTTTTCAGGGTTTTTTCAAATTTCTTTTTGTAGGTTTTGTTTGATTCTTCCTTGAGTTTCACTGTTTCCCTACAGCTACTTGCTTATAACTTTTTCTTCTGGACTAGCACCAGTGGAACGAATTGAGCTTGTGCCTTCTTGGGATACAAGAGAAGCATATTAATGAACTAGCAGATCCAGCTTGGTTTTTTTTTTTTTTTTAAGGTTTTTTTGAGACAGGGTCTCGCTTTGTGGTTCAGGCTGGCCCTGAGCTCAGCCTCCAACTCACATCACAGCAGTCCTCCTGCCTCTGCCTCCCGAGTGCTGGGATGACAGGCGTGAGCCACCACGCCCGGCACTGTGGGATGTGGTACTGGTTGCTGCTGGGATGAGTCTCCACGACAAGTATTGTTATGTGGTTACCGGGGATCGAACCCGGGTCCTTGCGCTTACAAGACAGGCGCCGGAACCACTGAGCTAAATTCCCGGCCCACCAGCTTGGTTTTTGAACCCCAGAGCTCACGGTGTTTTTCGCTTGGTAGGAAGTAACTCTCAGCTGAGTCCTCCCAGCTTCTCCCATCCCACAGAGCTGCTATTCCCATAACGCTGACACGAAAAGTCAGTTTCTGGGTGACTATGTCCCGGGGAAATGGCACCCTGTTCTTTCCAAGCGGCCTTCCTGTAAACTTGCATTTTTTTACCAAACTTCCCATTTTAGGATGAAAGTCTTCTCTTTTTCGCAGACAGGGAGATACAGGTCGCTGTAAGAAAGGTCCCTCAGGGATGCGTAAACTATCTTTTCACAATTACAGCCACACTGCACAAATTATATATTTTCTGATCTTCAAATCAGATCTCTGCTCTGATTTAGACCCATCCCTGTGTTTCCCAGCACTTTTAAAGTGTTAAGATGCATCGGCTGGAGGTGGAGCGACGCCCAGGTGCGGGACGGGCCGCAGGTGCGTGGGGGGGGGGGTGGACGGGACACGCGAGGGCGGGCAGCCCCGGAGTCCAGGCCCCGGCGCCCTCGCTCTTCTGCCTGGTCAGAGCCTGTAGGCTGAGAGGAATGTGGACGAGCGTGGAGGGTGCCAGTTCCTTCACTAGAATGCGTCCGTCCTCAGTAAACTCTCAAGAGATCCTGCCAAAAAAAGCCATCAGGAAACTGCTCCACTTGGAGACAAGTGGCACCCTACAGCGCTCGCAGGAGTAAGGCAGCCAGCGCCGTGGGAACCCTGGTCTCTTCCCGCGAGCGCCCAGGAGCCCGCAAGGGGCGGGGCCAGCCGCTGGGGGCGGGGCCGGCCGCTGAGGAAAGAGCCAGTCACTGGGGGCGGAGGCGGCCTCTGGGGGCGTGTCCGGTCACGAGCGGTAGCCTGGTTGCGCATTTGCGCGTGCGCAGGCGGCCCCAGGACCAGGCAGGCTGGAAGCACCTGTGCTGGCAGCCAAGCGCCCGGGTCTACGAGGCCCGTAAGGTCCGCGGAAGCGGAGCCGCCTTGCTCAGGTGAGAACCCGGCCGGCCGGGCGGCCGGGCGGGAGCGTGCGCCCAGGACGCGGATCTCAGCGGCGAGACGCTGGCCGCGCCGGGCGCCGAGTACGGGGTGCTGAGGAGGGAACGGCCACCCGAAGCGAGGGAGCGTGGAACTAGTTCTCGCTCGATCTCAGAGGCACCTGCTCCGCTTTGCGGAGGAGGCAGATCTGACCACAACGAACTCGAGCGTCCGTGTGAAGCGGGGCCGGGCCCGCCTGGCGTCCCTGCCGTGCCTTTGCGCAGCGCAGTACCGAGACTAGCTTTGTTCTTATTTTAATAGTGCTTTAAGCTCAGTAGATGAGTTTCTTAAAAATGATAGCTAGTGAGATTTATTTTGAAAAACATTGTCCTGTGGCACGCTTATTGAGTCTTGGAGACTCTTAGTATCCTCTTAGGCTGGAAACAGAATTGGGATTCAGACTCCAAACCTTGACTCTGTCAGAGATGCTCATTCATCAGAAGACCCCCATTCGGAAGGAATAGTTGGGGTCAGTTAAATTAAGAAATGAGCCCTATGTGTCATGTCTGTAAGTGTGCTTGCTCCTCCGCCTTCAGTGCTCTGGTTCTTTCATCTCCGCAGCAGGTGATTTGGAAATCGTTCCCGTTTTACAGAAGTGGAAGTGTCCAGGTTCACACTGTGCAGGAATTAGGTGTTAGCCTCGGTCTGGGGTCAGAGAGTGATTAATCTGTAAAGGAGGGGGAACGGAGAGGACTAAAGAAGGATGGTAGAGTTGTATAGCTTCAAAGTACATAGGGGGCCAGGAGGTCAGTGCCCCAGTGGGCAAAGACAGACACATACCAACCTAGTCATTATTTATTGGCTACACGCATGGATTGGAAGGAGCATCAGGTGATTTAGAAAATGGCCGTAGTCCTTGTGTTGATGAGGATGTTATGTTGATGAAGACTGAGATGAGCAAAGCCTTCTTACAAGAGCCAGGTGGGACAGAGGGCAGGCTGACAAATTACTCCCCAGGTGAAAGCTTTCTCTTTCTTATTACTATGTGGTTTTTAAGGAACCAGTGTGTCTTCAGCTGATGTACTCTTGTCCTTGAGCATCACAGTGTCATGAGACCATTGGAGCCTGAACTTGTGACTGGAGGCAAAACAGAGTTATGTCTATTTGCACGCAGGCAAGTAACATTGGGCCAAAGACTGCTAGAGTCAGACTTTAATTACGCAATTATTTTTCCCCAAAATGTATGTAAGGCTCTCAACAATGTGGCTTCTCTTGTATTCCCTTCATTTATAAGGACACATCGTTTAGTTGAGACTATGTATTCTTGTTGAACATGGTACTGAGGACATTCCTGATGATTTGCCATCAGCCTGGGAAGGTTTAAAGCTGGAATTCTGGGGACCAAGCCCCAGGCTTTGTCAGCGTCTTAGGCAAAGCCAGTCTCCTGCTAGTTGGGTTCCTGCAGCAGTGGAGTTGAGCAGAGGGAGCTCGAGCCTCCTTGGCCAGAGGTTTGTGTAGCAAGAACTGCCGAGCAGTGCTGTCAAGGGAGCCACCCTCACCCCTGATCCAGTGGACTCTGGCACGGGAGCTTTCAGCTGAGTGGTGCCCTTTGCTTTCTCTGATGCTACAAGCGCAGAGGGCAGTATGGGCGGCCGCCAGAGCAGCTCAGAGAGTGCAGCGGGACAGAGATGAGCCAGAGTCCTCCAGACCTGAGGCTTCTGTCCTGGAGGCACCCTGCAGTGAAGGATCATGCGCTCCTCCTGCTGCAGATGCCCCCGGGAGAGTGAGTGAGTGGGGCCCAGTGAAGAAGCAGGAGAACGAAGAAGCTAATGCGTGACCGTGTTTTCAGATGCCTTGTTCTGAAGAACGTGCTGAGGTCGGCAAGGATGAGATGACTGCTCAGAGTCATGGAGAGAGATGGGATTCAGATGCTGGAGCACAGGCTGTTGTCATAGCCTCACCCTTGGCTTCCTGTCCACCCGCATATGACTGACGGGTTCAGTCCAGACTTGCAGAGGACAGAATGGCTGGGCCTGCGGGGCACTCTGCAGCTTCAGAGTGACTTTGCAGAGAAAGGACCTTTCCATGTCTGTTTCCCTGGTAGCTGATTATGTTGTCGTCTGCTTCTAGGATCTGTTTCAAACTTTCTAAATCTGGCATCTGAGCAGAAGCCTGAGCAGAGCCAGGCAGAGCTGAGAATTAGAGACTAGACAGGTAGGTGAGAGCTTGTGCCAACTGCTGGCACCATGTTCTTGGGACCTGGGTGGGATGACTCTGCCATTGCCCAGTGTGTCGCATAGTGCTAGGCCGGAATTTTCAAGTTTCTGTTCAGTATCTAGAACTGACAGAACCTTGGTACTCTGGGTAGAAGTGCAGATCGGATTCTCGGCTGAGAATGGGCAATCTGACCCTTAAAATACTTGGCATTACTTTCTAAGCTCTCTGCCAGGTCTTGGGCCCAGGAGAGGCTGGCGTTCTTTCTCCTTTCCCAGGCCCGTTTGGAGGCCAGTCTTGGCTCGAAGCTTGCTTACTTGAAGCTGATGCTGAGGCTTCAGAACCTGCAGGGACCCTTTTCCAGAACCCAAACCCTGCACTGCTCTAGCTTTCGCTAAAGCTAGACCTGGCTCCGTGGCTGGCTACTTGCACTGGGGTGTCCAGTCATGGTCTGGGATCTGGGAGGCCCAGACCTGGGTCTCAGCACAGCCACCAGTGGCCTGTCCCACTTGTGTGACCAGGGTTGGGCAGCCCCTTCTCTCATTAGTAGAGGAGGAACTGAATGAGGACGTGGATGGAAGGAAAGGGGAACAGAGGAGGAGAATGAATCATCTGTCCCACCTTATTCCCTGGGGTTCCTTTTTTGTCCCTCTCCAAACCCTACGTCTTCCTTCTCGCCTCCCTTCCTCAGGCTAATGCATTCTGAGGAGGGAGGAGTCCCTGGGCGGGGCTGGGCAGGTGTACCCTTGATGTTTAGCATATCAGACTGCCTGTACTTGTTTCAAACAAGAATTAATCTACTCAGCCTTGATGCTTTATTTTATTAAGACTTCTGCAGTTCCTGCCACAGGTGACTTCTTGAACAAATAGGAGTTAGGCCAGGGAAAGAAGAGATGAGCATGCAGAGCTAGCAGGAGAGTGGTGTTATCAGCAGTACTCATGGCTTTCCAGGCTGCCCTGGATCCCTGCGCTGCAGTCACGGCCTGGAATCCGGATGTCAGGGTTGAGATTTCCTCAGAAAAATTTCTAGTTTTTCCCTCTGTCTTTAGATGGAAACTTCACCCCACAGTGTCTTATTAGCTTGTGTCCGGGAGTCCTTGCTCGAAGCAGGGTTAGGATCTTAACCTCAAGGTTGATAATTTTCTTTAATGTCAGGCCAGCTTTGTCTGGAATTACTTTCCATGCTGGGTTGGAATTGGATGGCCATAAGTTAGTTTCATCTGCCTTACTGTGTAATGAGTAAAATTCAGGAGCCCTCATTAGACATTTAATGTCTCTCTATCAAGATTGGTGTTGGGGACTCGGGAGTTAAGACAGTAACCCCTGTCCTCAGACTGGGCTACTGTAATTGTGAAGATAGACATGTAACCCAAACACATAAATACCTAAAGTCCATTTGTGTAAGGTGATGGCACATATGTGTACTACACACATGTCAGAGCCAAGGGGGCAGGCA
This sequence comes from Petromus typicus, assembly GCA_004026965.1. Lineage (NCBI taxonomy): Eukaryota > Metazoa > Chordata > Mammalia > Rodentia > Petromuridae > Petromus > Petromus typicus. The sequence continues at coordinate 67,715 of PVIR01003104.1, forward strand.
GTGGGCAGGGCTTTCAGGAAAGGGTGGAGAGAAAAGATGTTATTTGTGGGGGGCTTTACAGAAAACTGGGCAGCCTTGATCACTGAGGAGTCTAGTGAGACTGCTGTAGTGCTCAGAGCTCAGGCCGGATGATGGGCTGAATTTAAACAGTGCTGTTAATTGTAAGTGGGAGCTAGAAACCAAGGGAAGCATTGATCAGGTCACTCTGGCTACAGATGAGGAATGAACTTCAGAGAAGCAGAGTGGGTCTGTATCAAGTTAAGTTCTGTGGCCACTACATAGATGAGGTATAGAATCCAGTACTGGCCAGGGCTTGGACAGTAGCACGGAAGAGGAGAGGAAGTTGGGTCGCAGACACATTTTATAAGGTGTTCAGAATTTCCTAAATGTAGGGAGTGGGGGTCAAGAAGGGTCTTTGGCTTGAGCAGTTGCCTGGGTGCTGTGTGGTTTCTTGAGATAGGGAAGGTGAGAGGGAGAATTGACTTCAGTGGAGTTCTAGACATGGTGACTAGAAATGCAGTCAAGTAAATGGAGACTATGAGCCAGAAATTAGAACGGGGCCCCAGAGTAACTATAAAGGTGATGGTAAAAGGCCCTGCAGGCACCAGGAAGGGAGTGTGAAGTGAGAGACCCTGCCAAAGTGGCAAGGAAAAAGAAGACTGGAAAACAAAAGGAGGAAGCAGTGGCTCCCTTCCTGGGCAAGGGGTGAGGAACGGGCGAGGGAGCAGGTGGCACCAGGAACCACGGTGAGCCAGGTATTGCCCTTCGATGCCGTTCATGTGACACATTGCCTGTGTTGAGCGCTTCACTTCACTGGTCTGTGCCCGAGAGCTGAGTGTCTGCTGGCACTTGGGAAATGTTATAATCTGCATGACTGCGAATGACTCAAAGCTTTGCTCAACTTTTTGAAGTCTAGGGGGCCTTGGCAGCTCTCCATTTCGATGTTTTCTGGAGATTAACTGTTGAAAGCTGAAGGGGCCCCAGGGTTTCTGTGTAGCCTAGTGCTGCCTGTGAAGTGATGGAGCTGAGGGACCTGGGCGAGACTCCAGAGGGCCCCCCCCCCACTTCCTTGCCGCCTGCTCACCCTCCCTGCTCACCAGGCCGGGCTCACTCTCGGCTGGAGCAGGACTGTAGACTGTGCGTACGGTGAGTGTCTATGCCCAGGTCTGACCTGCCCAGTGTGGGAATGGGGTCCTTGTGGGGTGCCTGCATGAGAAAGAGGCTGCCCAGGCAGGAAACAGAATGGGCAAGATGGGTGGGTATGGAGGGTGGTGTTGGTGGACAGTGGAGAATCTTTGACTCTGAAGTCAGCTGTTTGTGTTAGAATTGTGGATGATACCAAGAGCTTTCAGAGCCTTTGCACCCTCTGCATGTTAGAGATGAGAAAATGGTGCGTGCTGAGGAGGCAGACTGGGCTGCCCAACCAAGCTGACTCACACCCTGTTCACAGACCAAAGCTGCCCCGAGACTTTTCATAGCTGTTGTTTGTTTGCTTCACCTTGTTCAGGAGAAGGAGGATCATCCAACTCCATGTGGGAAACTGAATTCTGCCTGAAAGTTCACTCACTCATCTGTAAACAGCCTTGTTATTCTCTTTCAGAAAGATTGACCCTTTCCTTAAAGGGAAGGTGACTGAAGGGGAGGAAAGAAAAGGGACATCTGGTGGATGGTAAATTTCCTAGAGCAAACATACTTTGTATCTTACTCATGATAACTTTAGAAAGTTGAGCAAACATACTTTGTATCTTACTCATGATAACTTTAGAAAGTTGATCTTTCTAAATTCTCTACGCCAACAGAGGACATACCCTGAACTTCACAGGCGTCCTTATGAATGTATGGGTGGGCAAAGGGTAACAGCAGGAAGGCTACAAGGCCAGTTCCTGTTGTTGACCTTCCCGGTGGGGAAAGTACTGACCTCTGAACCTCAGCCTTAGCAGCTGCAAACAAACTAATCTCTGCAGCACAGAACTGCTCGGTGAGGAAATGCAATGTTGATGGTCTCCCTGCCGCTTGAGTCGGCCCAGGTGGATTTTCATGTTCTGTTTGCACAGCAGAGCTGTAACAGTGAGCAGGAACAGTGATTCAGGGTGAGAAGCTCCAAAGCTCGCTGGCATGGAAGGTGCTGTGTGACTCTGTAGGGTCTGGCAGAGCAGCTGAACCTGTACATGTCTCCATATCTCAGGAGTTGGTTTTCACGGGCAGGAGAGCTACCTGCTGGGGACCCGCTAGGAACAGTGTGTCCCCAGAGAGCCTTGGCTCTTCAGTCATCCTGATAGTGCTGTCAGCCTGGTGCTACAGGGCCTGACAAGGGGGCTGCCTCCCAGAGGGCTGGCTCAACTGGGTATGGAAAAAGCACTTCGGTGGGTGGTGAAGCCTGACTCTCATATCTCAACTATTGAACTTGAGGTAGGGCTTTTTCAGTATGAGAATTTGAGTTCTCAAAGTACCTTCAGCACTGATGTCATCCTGCTCCTAGTAGTCAGCTGAGGCCCAACCAGGCTGTTGTACCCATCTTCCTGCATGCTGTTCCAGCTCCAAAGCCACCCTGTGTTTCCTTGGCTTCCCACATTGGCCCTCATCTCTGCACTTCCAAGGTCCCGTTCATGTCTGGCCCCAGCTGCCTCACCTTCTGCTCACTTGTCTGTCCGGTGTGCCTTTCTCTGTGAAGACTGTGCATCGTTTCATTTCACGTCCTCCCAGAAATCCATGTAGTGCATAGGCCAGTGCTGAGTAAATGTTTGAAAATAAGCAGTGAGTCTTGCCGAGTCCCCTCGGATTCATCAGCAGGCAGGCTCAGTACGAGGCTGAGGAACGGGGCGAGGGGGCCTGTTACTCTCGGTGCAGCAGAGCTGTGTTGGAAGGATTCAGCGTGGACTGTAGGGATGTCTGGCCTTCCTGAATGCACTGAGAGAGCTCCAGACGTCAAGCTTGTCCATTTGTAGGGTAGAGATAATCTTTTGCGTACTGATGCAGAAACATTTACTACTCCTGTGTCTTAATCATACACACCTGCCAGAAACCCAGAGGGTTTAGAAGGTGTGGAAAGGTACCGACATTGTTCCAGGCCCTGCAGAATCTCCCATTACCGTAGGTTCTAAGAGCTATGATTTACCTCCGAGTTGTTCTATGAGCTATAATCTAGTAATATATAATTTTGCCACGTTAAAAAAATGGGCAGCAGGCCCATGAAATGTTCCCTCCTGCTTGGCCCTGGAACTTGGTTGTCTGTAAGTTGTCACCTTCATCATTCAATCCTGTCAGATTCACTTCAGCTCCCATTTTGAGTAGTGGGATTGTAAGATGGCTTCCACTGGAGACGTCAGCTCAACACTGTCCCCCCAGCTCATAGTGACTCCTCTTTTTATTCTTCCCTGATTCGCAGATGCCAGAGTCTTCTCCCTCCAGTGCTTTTTCTTGTCCCTTGCCTAGAAGTTGGTTTTTGTTTCTAATTCCTGCTTAAGCTTCCCAGGCCGTCCTCAGTGCCAGCCTGGCCCACTGTGCCCCTTCTCAGCATGATCCCACTGAGTCACTTCCTCCTACTTCACCAAGGTGCACCCCTCGCAGACGCCACCCTGTCAGTGACATGGATTGGTGATTTATGCATAGAACTTTGAAGAATTCTAGCTGAATCCAGGAAACCCTGAGAATTCTCTGACTCAGTTGTGTCTGGGGTTGGCTGGGTCACCATATATACCTACCATGGACCCACCCCAGTGACTTTGGCACAGAGACTCAGGCTAGTGCTTAGGAAGGCCCTGGGAAGTGCCTGATGGAGAGCAGACATCAGAAAAAGCAGGAGAAGGAAAGCTGAATGGGTCCCCACCATTGTGACAAGGCTGGGATGCTCCCAGAATTTGCCCCACAGGGAGGATTATTATCCAAGCAGCCAGGCTCAGCTGAGAGTAAGCCTGGATCCCAGTGGGACCTTCCTGAAACTCCTTTCCCTTGCAGAGCCCCTGCTCTGTACAGACACCTTTGCCCAGCCTCTCCTGAAGCAGATACCTGTCTGTTCCCCATCTCCCATTCATCGAGGAGACCTCAATGCATTCTATCCCCACGTATGCTGGTGTTGAGCAGTGTCTCCCTTTGTAGTTCAGGCTGGTCCTAAACTCAGCCTTGAACTTAGCAATCCTCCTACCTTTGCCTCTGGAGTTCTGGGATTATAGGTGTGAGCCACCATACCTAGCATTGTGGCATGTGGTACTGATTGCTGGTGGGCATGAGTCACCACACCCAGCATTGTTGTATGTGGTTACTGGAGACTGAACCCAGGCCCTTGTGCTTGCAAGGTAGGCGCCAGAACCACTGAGCTAAATCCCTGTTCCTGTTGTCTTGATTTTATTTACTGCCTCTTTTAATTTTTTGTTTTTAATTTTTACCATGGGCCTATTTTATTTCTATAAAGAGTAAAAAAATAAGGCTCCTCTCAGTTGGGAGAAATGTACTGAGATTGCCTGCTCACCATGCGTGAAGCTCTCCTGAGGACCAGCTGGGGCTTTGTGAATAGAATAAGGTCTTTGTTTCTGGGGGATTTTCAAAGTAAAGAAGAAAAGCAGAGTAACAAAACAAGTGCCATCTGAGAAAGTTGTCCCTAGCCAGGGACATGATAGTTCAGGGAGACTGGGTTCAGCGAGAAGAATGAGCACTTATTCTGCCACCAGGAGGTCACTGCCCAGCAGCACCACCAGCTAGGGCTCAAGAAGCCCTGAAAAGCCATCATTGTCCTGGACTGGGACTGAGCTCCTTGGGGCGGACCTGCACATACCTACCCGAGCTCTGGAAAGGCAGGTGTCTGCAGCCCTGTCTGGCCCCACAAGCGGCCCCTCTTCCCATGGCTTCCGGGTTGCCCCCCACCCCAGCCTTGCCTGGCAGATCAAATTACACCTGTCCTGGGAGCAGTAACATCCTCCTTCCTCTCCATCTCCAGAAATGTCTTTCCTCCAGGACCCAAGCTTCTTCGCCATGGGGATGTGGTCCATTGGTGCAGGAGCCCTGGGGGCTGCGGCCTTGGCGCTGATCCTGGCCAACACAGATATGTTTCTATCCAAGTCCCAAGAAGCAACGCTGGAGTATCTGGAAGACATAGACCTGAAAACCCTGGAGGAGGGTAAGCAGTGACCCTGCTGGCCTCAGTACTTTTCCAAGGTGCTGAGGGGTAGGCTTACTTTTTTTTTTTTCTAAAATAGGGCTTTGAGAAAGCAATATAATAGCATTAGGGAAATTTTAATAGCATTTTTTAGATTACCAATCGTTCTGTTACTCTAACATAAATCATTGTTTTTATTTTGGCCCATTCTTTTTCATTTATATATATTATTGTACATTTATGATCTTGGTATAAGTTGCTGTTTTACTTTTTTCTGTTCAACATTGTTTTTCACTCTGTTGTCTCTTTTTACTGATAAATTACTCAATAATCAACTTAGTGATGTTATAACCTCACTTAATGAACCAGCCCTTGCACACAGTGTTCTGAGGAATTCCAGGTTTGCAGATCTCCCTAAAGGAGTCCTGAGTCCAAGAAGTCTGAGGCATGCTTTCTGTCCAGCTCCTGTGCCTGCTGCTCAGCACAAGGCCTGGCACACAGTGGGATTTGCTTCCTGAAGTGGGGTCTGGGTTGCTCCTGATGCAGTACGGTCAGCCCCCTCTGCAGTCTGATACTGAAGAACAGACCTGTGTATCTGTGTACCTGAGGGCCCAGCCGGAATCCACCGCAGCGACAGAGCCACACACCTAGTCGTGTTGCCTTGCCCCTTCATGGGCTGTGGCCTGCAGCTCTGCTTAATCATGTCCAGATACACACTGGGCTCATAGGCTGTGTGGTACCTGGGTTAGTGTGGGAGAGAAAGCCACAGTCGTCTGTGCGAGGCAGGAGGACGTCTGACAGACTCTGGGTAGGGAACCCCAGTAAGAAAGGCCTGTTGACTTCTCGAACCCAGGCTTCCCAGGCCCCTTCGATTCAGTTTCACCCTTGCTCCTTGCTTTCTTCCTCACATAACATCCCACAGGTTCATGGATGCATCCGGGACATAAATAAGCGTTTTTACCTATCGAGTCCTCACTAATTCCCCGTGACCAGATGCTGGGGAGCATGTTTTTATTCATCCTTTAATGCTCCCTGCAGCCCAAAGTGGGGAGGACTCCGAGACCCAAGGAGGAAATGGAGCTGTCCCTTTCCCAGGATCCCGCAACCAGAGTCAGGCTCAGAGTGACCTTGGGAGCTGACGGACTGCGCTACTGTCCTGTTCCCAGCATTTTCTTATCAGACATCATCTAGTCTGCTTTATTAGTAACGGTGCCGTTAGCATACTTAGGTTAAAGTACTTTTTTATTCTCTTGAATACCTTTGTAGGGGTGGAATTGTTTTGTTGCTGTTCAGAGTGCAGGACTTTGCATTTGGGTTGTTACTGTGCCCGGCAATGGCAGCCATAAGGAAACTGCAGCTGAGCTGGAAGTACTGCAGTCCATAAGACTCAAGCTGGAGAGTAGATTTCTGGAGAGAGGCCTTTTGAGCATACAGTCCATTCCTTAAGCTTTCCCTTCTCCTCAGGAAGAGATGTGGTTCCGTATGTGTTTGCCTTTACCCAGGTACAAATTGTTTGCCTTGGTCCTCTTCTGGGCTTAGTTCCTGACCTTGCCTTGACCTGGTGCAGTCCAGGAGCTGCTCAGGGGTTGAGCCAGGGCTAGAAGGAGAGCATGTTGTTTTGCATTTCTTCTCCCTTAGAGCCGAGGACTTTCAAAGCGAAGGAGCTGTGGGAAAAGAGCGGAGCCGTGATTATGGCCGTGCGGAGGCCAGGCTGCTTCCTCTGTCGGGAGGTGAGTGCCCCAGGGTCTGTCCAGCCCGAATGATTTCGACATGTGGCCAGAGGATTTCCTGTGCTGCAGGCCCTCCTTACCCTTCACTCAGCCCTGGCTCTTCTCTTTTGTTTGTGCTAGTTATTACTTTCAGCAGAGGCTCTGTTCCAGTTCTGTGACCCTTACCATCTGCTCTAGGGTTGGTGACACGTCTTTAGTACTTTGAAGCCTGCTCTTCTCCCATTACACCCAGGGCCACAACAAGGTCCAGTTCTGTGCACCTAACGGTCAGTCCAAATGCTGAAGTGGGGCTGAGCTGCTATCAGTAGGGGTGCGGGCAGCCCTTCCCAGGGAATGGAGCTACAACACACACGGAAGCTATCCAAGGCCACAGAAGAACAGACTTGCCTGTCCACTGGCCCTGCAAACCCACCTAGGGCCTGGCATTGAGAGCTGAGCCTGGTACTGTCCATCGCGGTTGCCCTTCCGCCTTACTGCTCCGCTCACAAGGTTGGGATGCCAGTCATGCTGATGGCATGGGTGCATTTGGCATTAGAGCCTACAGACGTGGAGCTCCCTGACTGAGAAGTCTCCCGGTTGGCCTTTCAAAGGCAAACCATTATTGCCTGTGCAGGAAGTAAGGAAGCATCAAAGGAAGGCACCTCGTGTCAGAGGGAACTTAACTTCTCACTTTGTAGATGAGCAGATAGGACTAGAGAGGTTTTGTGGGTTGCCTGGTTGGTGGCAGAAGCCCTGAGTTCTGAGATTGCTGCCTTTCGTGGAAGAAAGCTGGGAATGTGCTTCTTCATGTGTGGCCACCTGGCTTCCCAGGTTGTAGCACTGGCCTTGTCCAGGTTACTATCCCCATCCCCTCTGACCTCCCACACCAGGAGGGTTGCCTCTGTGGCCTAGTGATCTCTCCTGTCTGTGTGTGAAGAGTCCTCCTGCCCGCATTGGTGTGTCTATCCCTGCTATCTCCTTGGCTCTTGACACATCTCCTGGATACAGTCTGTGGTTTCTATCCTTATTTCACAGAGGAGGCGACAGTGGTGCAGGACTTGGAAGACAGCTGTACTGCCTGGGAAGTACATTGTTTCCTGCTGCTGCCATAGCAAATGGCCACCAGCTTGTGCCCTTAAACAGCACTATTACTGTACATCCCTGAGTGAAATTCAGTTGCATTCATCCTGGAGGGCTTCGAGGAGGACCCACTGCTTTGCCTCCTCCAGTCTTTCCAGGCTGCCAGAGTTCCGTAGCTTCTGGCCCGTTCTTGTGTTCTGGAAGTGAGCGGTGTTTGGTCGGATCATTCTCATGCTGTGTCCCTGTAACAGACTTAGCCTCCTCCCTCTTTCACATTTTAAGGGTCCTGGTGACTACACTGGGACCACCATAACCCAGGAAAATCTGTGTCTGTGTGTGTGTTTGCACATGCATGTATGTGCTGGGACTTGAACCCAAAACCTTGGTTGGGGTAATCATGTTGTATTACTAAGCCAAAGCTGCAGCCCACAGGACAATCTTCCCTATGGTCAGCTGATTAGCAGCCTGCATTTCTTCTCAGACGTACTTCTCTCTTGCTGTATCACATAAAATACTCATCCTTCCCAGGAATCAGGATGGGGTCTTCTTAGGGGTACATGGATTTTCAACTCACGGGTTTTCATCGCAGGTCTGTGAACCCTTCAAACATCAGCATGGAAGCCTGTTTTGACTTGATCTCATGAGACCAGTGAAACCTAGAACGTTCCAAAAGCAACACTTCTTGCTAATTGCATCCTATTTTCTTCTGTGCCAATCTATGCCTTGGCAGAGCATTTTGTAAAGACAGTTTTCAAAATGCTAGATGGATGGCGGTCTGAGTTATTTGGAGAGGCCCATGGAGGATATGCATGACTCATTTCCCCTTCATGGCTTTGTGCATGACATACCCCATGTAAAGGGCCCAGAAAAAGCAAGTGAAACTTTTAATTTTCAACAGATGGTCTTTGACCACAACAAACACTGTAGTCCCTCTGCTCTCCTCTCTGGCAAAATTTCCACTCACTGAAATGCTTGGTAAATGCATTGTAATTAATTCTCCTGTTCTTGCTATCCTTTCTTTCCTGTTTTAAAACAAAATGAAAAATTCAGTGCAGCTGCCAACACAGAGCAGCCCATCTGTACTGGAGGTGAGCAGGCTACATTTAAAAGGATTTCCTGCTGATTCTTTCATTCTGCCACCTAATTTGAAAAAAAAAAGAATTTGTTGTTAAGGTTGAAACTTGACCGAAACTCATGCGGTATTACTTATTCATCCAGCATGCAGTTCAGAGGGTTAGGGATGCCTGTACCATTCAGCTAAGCTGCATTTTCCCCATCATCCACCTGCAAATCCTTCTGCCTGGTCCTTCTGCCATGTGTTATGCTTGGAGGGTCCAGAAGTGGGAGACTTCTAATTTTTTTTTTTTGACAGGGTCTCGCTTTATGGTTCAGGCTGGCCCTGAGCTCAGCCTCAAACTCACATCACAGCAATCCTCCTGCCTCTGCCTCCTGAGTGCTGGGATTATAGGCGTGAGCCACCATGCCCGGCACTGTGGTATATGGTACTGATTGCTGCTGGGTGTGAGTCTCCATGCCCAGTATTGTATGTGGTTACCAGGATTGAACCCAGGCCCTTGCGCTTGCAAGACAGGCACCGGAACTATTGAGCTAAATCCTTGGCCCGAGACTTCTAGTTTTTGACTGTAGGACACAACCAGGAGTCTGATAACAACATTCAGCTTAGTAACAATCAGACTTGGCCCAAAAGTCACCAGGAAGGGAAGATAGATATGCAAACAAGCAGCACTCACTTTTCAGGGACATCTGTCTGGCCCAGGGATGCCTTCCGGATGGTTAGGTTTGAGGTAGAGAGGGACAGAAAATTATACCAGAGGAGGGGGGCCCCTGAGGCAGCAGTGTGGCACTCCATGGTCACGTAGCCTGCACTGCATCTGTCCATGGTGTCCTTGTGCCAATTCGGCCTAATGCAGGAGAGGGGCAGGGGAATGAGGTGGCAGAGAAGTGCAGGGCTGGAGTGAAGGTCCTGTTTGGAACAGCCTCCCAGTCATGGCTGCACCAGGCTGCTGTAGGGACCCCAGTAACAGGAACCCATTCCCTTTCTCCAACGTGGGAAAGATGAGAAGCCTGCACTGAAACGGGCACCTGACAGTTGATCAAGAAAGGTGTGTGCTGGGCTCCCTGGGCCTGAACTGCAGCATTTGCTACCCCTGGCCCTTTACCTACAGTACCAGTGTGCTCTGACCAGGACGGAGAGGTGCACTGCTGGCCACAGAGCCCCAGGACTTCATGTCCATGAACTTGAAGCCCTTCTCTTTCACAGGAGGCTGCAGACCTGTCCTCCCTGAAACCCAAATTGGACAAACTGGGCGTCCCCCTCTATGCAGTGGTGAAGGAGCAAGTTGGGACTGAAGTGAAGGACTTCCAGCCTTATTTCAAAGGAGAAATCTTCCTGGATGCACAGGTGCATGTGGTGGGTGGGGATGGTCTGGGTTGTGGAGAGGTGGGTGGCCCTGACTGTCTGGTGGACTTGGGCGCTCTCCACAGTACGACCCAGGAGGAGGAAAGTAGCTGAGACCCCATCAGGTTCCCAACATGCACATGAGTTAAAGCTCAAATTTCCAACCACTGGTTCACTAGAGCTGTATTCCTTTCTTCTCTAGACTACGCAGTGTAGGATCTGGCACTGTTGTCAGTGTGTGAACAGTGAGAGGTTGAAGCTATACTCAGTGTCAGAGCACTTGCCTGGTCTGGGTGTGGCTCTGGGTTCCATCTCCAGCACCGCAAAATAATCATAGTCACGACAACTGTCACCAGGATGGTGATGCATACTTGTGATCCCAGCTACTTAGGAGACTAAGATGAGGTTCTAAGTTTAAGGCGAGCCTGGGTCAGATAGTGAGACCTCACTTCAGGAAATAGCACTGTCATCCCTAGGACCACAGAAAAATAAAACAAAGTGAGACCTTAGAGTTACTCCCTAGGTCAACCCTGCCTCAGGTTTGAAGCTGAACCCATGGCTGGGAATGTAGCTCAGTGGCAAACCGCTTGCCTGGCATGTGTGCGGTGTGCACACGGCGTCCATTCTCAGCATTCCACGCACGCACACACGCACACACGTGCACATGCACAGTTTTCAACCTGGCAGCATTCTGTTTCATCAGGCAGCTGGAGGTGGTCCTCGGTGGCAGTTGTTTATGTGACAGGTGGGGAGACGGCAGTACCCAGCAGGCTGCCCACAGATCCTAGAACAGGCGCTTTGACCATCCTAGGCCAGGCACACATACAGGCAGCTTGAGTGATATCTTTCTTGCACTGTAGAAAAAGTTCTACGGTCCACAGAGACGGAAGTTGTTGTTCATGGGATTCGTCCGCCTGGGTGTGTGGTATAACTTCTTCCGGGCCTGGAGCGGAGGCTTCTCTGGAAACCTGAAAGGCGAAGGCGTCATCCTTGGTGGAGTTTTTGTGGTGGGATCAGGAAAGCAGGTAAATTCTTGGTGTTTTCCCTGTGCTGAGTGGGTGTGCATGTCAAAGGCTGGGGAGATGGGCTGACTTTCCCTATACCAGGCCTCCTGGCTCCCACCCAGACAGGGAACACAAGGAAGGGAAGGGTGGGCAGTTGTCACTGGTCACATGTCTGTGTCTGCTGCACCACGTCATGCAGTAGTCTGACATAGTCTGATCATGTTGCAGACGTAGGACGGGAGGGCAACAGCACCAGCGAGCCCAGTACAGGACAGCTCTCCAAGCTCAAACCTAGTCCTTCTGACCTCATGTTCTGTCTTCTGTGCCCAGACCAATGCATCATTTTTATTCTCTTTATGAATTATCCTTTCTGCACATTCCTAAGTCATCAAGGATGAATGATGCAGAAACTGACAAGGAATGATGGAGAAGGCTGGCTTGATGGGGCAGGGAAGGAGGGGGGGGCCCATGCTCTTCCTGTGGGTTCTTGGTGTTGAGGCTGGGCCCAAAGGGGTAACTGAGTCTTCTGCAGATGGGCTGCTGTGGGGTTGGGTTGTACAGACCTGGGGTCAGCCTGAGGGTCCCAGCGGAAGAGTGGAGAAGAGAGGTGAGTTCTCCAGCCCCATGTCAGGCCGCCAAGAGGGACAGGGCCAGCCCAGCGGATAGTGGCACAGTAGGGACGGAGCAGAGCAGGTGCAGGCAGTACGAGGAGGACAGCCTGGGCTGGTGGCCTGCCTTCTAGGCCTGTCACCTTGGTCCTGATGTTGACAGGTGAGAAGAGTGTTTCCTTCATGCAGAGGGACAAGGCTGGTCTGAGTTGTTGGTTCTCACTACCAGCGCTGATAATCACTCTTTCCTCAGAACTACAACTGGGAATAGAAACCCTTGGATTTTAAGCTTTGTTTCTGATCTTTCTTTTATATTTTGGTAACTGCTTTTATGTCTGTTTGGACTTGGCATTAAATGGTGTCTAACAGCCTATTTACTGATTTTCTGGTAAATAGATCAAAATGTCTGTGGGAATGGCTGCCAGGTGCCTCCCATCCAGGATTATATGTCTTACTCACAGCCAGTCTGGGGTCAGGAATTCTTGTTCCCATCTACATGGAAGGAAATGGGCCTAGAAGTGGGAAATAAGTCACTCAGAGACACAGCTAATAAGAGCTACAATGGAAATGACACTTGAAACACAGTGTGTCTCCCTCCAGACAGCCACGGACTGTCCTCCATTGAGCCCTTCCAGATGGCCCTCCATGTGGCCAGACTTCCCACGCTGCACCACAGCTTTCCTTGCTTACAGGCTGTGCCTTCCCCTGGCCTCTGGGCAGGGTTTGCCATACCTGCCAGCCTTTTCTTTGCCAAGCACTGACTCATCTGGTGCTCATAGGCCCCCATGGCACATTCCTGGTGTTGCTAGGTGTGTTGTTTGATTCTGTTAGTACATCCTGGCACTCCCGGCTTCCCCCTGCCCAGAGGGGAAAGCTAACTAAGCTAGATAGCATCAGAACTCACCTGTCAGGTGCCAGGTGCCACCCTGTGGGGGTGCTGCATTTCCCTTTTGTTCTTGTTTTTTTATAATGATCTATAAAGCAGACTTAAAGAAGTAAATGTTTGCATAGAAAATGGTAGGAGAGCAAAATGGACGTAAGTTCACAGGTGGCCATTGGAACAGATCTCAATAGCTTTAGCTTCGTTTTCTTTTCAGAAAATAGTGTCCCACCGATCTAGATTTTTTTTTTTCTGTAGTGATATGTCTTGCACATTTTGCTGTGCCAGTATTTCTACTGCCGGTGTTATGCTTTATTGAGCAGGGTTGTCCTGTATCTCAGTGTGTTTCCCTTCACAATACACAACAGTAGCCTGCAGTTGCTTAGGAAGACTGAGGAAAAGAGTCCACCTCCCTCACAGCCAGTTACTAAGCACCCCAAAGTCTCACCTCTTGAGTTCGGCTGCACAGAAATCATTCTGTTTTCTACAACTGCAGTGCTCCTTTACCTCTCTCTTCTCTTTATATCCTGGCTGCCTTCTGTGTGTGGTCATCTGTGAAGCCTTTCCTAACACCTTTGTCATAAGTAACCGTTCTTGGCTTTTGGCTTCAGCATGCTGCTTATGTAGTACAGATATTGTGATGTGGCATCCTTAGAAGACTAGACTGTGCAAGGGCAGGTACCTGGCCTGGCATGGCTCTGTGGTCTCTGCCTCCACACTCAAGGCTGGACAGATAGCTGGTGCTCAGTGACCGTCTCATGAATGAAGACTGACATTCCCTTCTGTTTCTTTCTAGGGAATTCTTCTAGAGCACCGAGAAAAAGAATTTGGAGACAAAGTAAACCCACTTTCCATTCTGGAAGCTGCTAAGAAGATCAAACCCAGGAGTCCAGCCTCAGAGAGCAAATGATCCCATAGAGGGGCCAGCTCTGACCGGTTGGGAGTACTTGTGTTGCCTGGGAGTTAGAAACCCACTTACCCATCCTCTCACTTTGGATTATAATGCACTGTAACACTGTTCTCACTGCAGGTCTAATAAGGCAAAGTAGGCTACAAAACAGGCTGACAAAAATCTAAGCAACTGAAGACCTGGAAAATGTAAGGCTTAAAGCTGACTGCTGCACTTCACTACAGATGTGTGTTTGAGCGCTGTTACTTGAATTTTTATTTTAATATCTTCAAATATTTAGAAGAGTTGGGGCTGGGAGTACAGTTCAGTAGTAGAGTGGTTGCTTCGCATGCATGAGTCTCTGGGTTGAACTCCCAGCACCACAAAAAAATAGAATAAAGTAAATTTTTAAGATCTAAGAAAAGATGATGATTGAATTAAAGATTAGAAAATGAAAGGGTTTTAATTTGAGAATGTTCTTTTAATGACTTATGTAATGTCAAATAATGTTCACATAAAAGTTTGTGAAATCTTAATGTCTTCCATTCTAGCCTCTAAGATTTGTGTTTCTAGAAGAAATAATCATCTCTGACTTTAATAAAATTCTGCATCAGAAATCACCTGTATGCACAAATTTTTCTGACAAAATTAAGACAGATATTTACTGAAATGTTGGCTGAAACCGAAAAGGCAATATTTTCCCCATGTATAGCTCTTGCTACTGACAGGGTAACTCACACTAGAGTTTTCTGGCACCATAATGACACCTGGTGACAGAAACAACTACATTTTCTCACAGTTGAAGAATGAGAGGCCCAGGGCCGTTACACCAAAAGGTGTGTGAATAGAAACTCACTGCATGGACTCCACCCCTCCCACTAGCATGGCCTTGAGTCAGGAGGTGGGTTCATGTTCTAGTTTATATGACTTCATCACTCTCCCTCACTGGTAAAAATGGGTGTGAAAGTTCTTCCCTACCATTCAGAGCTGTTATTAGAAGTCATTGAAAGAATGATAAATAATGAGACAGTGGTTGTCCACCTTGTACGTATACGCAGATCACCTAAGGATCTTACTGAAATGGAAACTACTGAAAACAAAGGTGGGCATGAAAGGCAACAAAGCCATATTGTAGGCCCTTTTGGGGACAAGAGTGATGGGTCTTCAGTGTAGAACAGAAGTCAGTTTTAAATCTGCAGAAATGACGAGGGATTTTAAGCAGAAAATTTTAAGGATAAGGAAGGGGAAAAGTTGACTCAGGGTCAGAAAAGTGGAAAACTACAGAAAACTAGTGGAGGGTGGTAGTCAGTTTGCTGAGGTGCTCTGCTGACTGGCTGCCCACAGAGCTGGGAGCCAGCCCCCCTTTCTCGATAATTACATCTCAAAGAGGTAGCTTCCAGGTCCTTGGCTCTCAGCTACTGGGTTATAAGAACTACCTGTATACCTCAAAGGGGCAGAGAAGAGGCTTATAATTATAATTTTATAAAGTAAATATTTTAAGAAAAGGAAAATTAGCGGACTGGTCAGATGTTGGCTAGAACAAATGATAAATTCTTTGACCCTCCCAGAGTTTCTCCCTGGTGGGGATTTAAGGGAACTTTCATTCTTGAGCTGCTAGAAACTGCTAGCACGTGCGTGTGTGCGTGCATGGATGCATGTGTGTGTGTGTGTGTGTGTGTGTGTGTGTGTGTGAGAGAGAGAGAGAGAGAGTGGGGGGGCTGGGCAAGTGTCTTGGAGCTCACAGGACTCCAGTGCAGCACCCCGGGACTTCTGCCAGGCTCTAGGTAATGCTGATGTTCTGCTGGCCCTGGGATCTCCCCTGCAGAAGCAGGGCTGTAATGATAACCTCATAAATCAAAGGCATTAACCTCTCTGGACCTTGGTTTGAAGCTTCAGTAGTCTTTATGAACAGGTTTTCATTTTAATTTATTTCATGAACAAATTGAAAGTCCACAATGCAAACTTCTGAGAGTGAACACAGTATCCCTTACCATCTAGCTGGCAGTTCGCGATCTTAAATACACAGTAGACTTCCTAGGGAGTCTCAACTTCTGTGGCCCACGCCTGGAAAATGATAATCTCTAGGGTGGAACACAGGCAGTAAATATTTAAGTTGGATGATTTCAATGAGCAGCTGAGTTGAGAACCACACTATAAACTCAAGAGTCCTTCCCCAGAGTCAGGCTGCCCTTGAACACTTCAGGTGAGTTTCAGGGGAAAGTCTTTGGTGGCAAGTGTCAGGCATGGACTGAACATGATGAAGAGGGGACCCTGTCTGGTGCTGCAGAACCCTAAAGGTAGAGATTTGGGTTGTAAACCATAGACACAGAAGAACCGGGAGGATTCTGCTGAGTTTTGGTTGCCTCACTCTATGTCTTGCTCCCCAGTGTGTGGCTTTCTCAGGAGCCGGCCTGCGTTGCTGTTCCCTGTCCCTGTGGCAGGGCCTTCCACTGTGTGTGTGGGGAAGAGGCCGTCGGGATTTGCTGAGTACAGAGTGAGTGGAATCAGAGCAGACACTTACTACTTCTCCCAAGTCCTAGCTGTCTTTCCTCTACTGTCTGGGGTTGCTCATGGTGCGTGGAGTTAGGCAAGTGAATATTTATTAGTTCACATTTGAAAAAAAGAGAGGAAGGAAAAGTTGACTTTCTCTGATTTAACCCCTCAAATATTTCTAAGCCTAAAGGAGGAGGGGTTTTCTGTGGGCTTGTTTGTTTTTAAAGAACTATCACAGAGGACGATGGTGAGTATGACCCCCAGATTAGGGTCAGGGATCTTTCCAGGTGTATGTGGTTCCCTTCTGTGTTATAGAGTGGTGATCAGGGCCAACTCCACACACTAGCCAAGAACAGGCGATGGTTCTTCCCGTACAGCCCAGGGCAGATGGAGTGGACAGGCACTACATAAGACAGATTGGCTAGGCCAACGTCTCTCACAAGATAACATCTCGCAAGATGGTGGAAGTGCCTATCAGGCAGAGAAAGCAAGTGCAAAGGCCCAGAAGTGAAAATGGGATCGCTATACTCGTGTGATGCTAAAAAAGCAGGAATGACGAGCAGCATGAAGTAGAGGACAATGGCAGTCACGGTGAGAACTCTGATTACTGAGAGTGCTGGAGTTCCTTGGAGGAGGCGCAAAAGCAATGACAGGGTCTGATTTCCACTATTCTGGCTGCCTGGAGAGTACAGACGGGAGGAGGACTGAAGATGGCAACGGAGACCACTTAGGAGGCCTGTGATGATCCAGAGGAGACAGAGGTGGGAAAAGTCGGATGGGGAGCAGACAGGCACTGTGCAGTCAGGTGCCCAATGCACCTAAAGACAGAGCTAAGAACATTCCTGTGCCACTACCTGTTGGGTAACAGGGAGCGGAGTCAAAGATGACACTGTGATTTGAGGTCTGAGCAACTCACCACATGTAAACTTTGCATCAAGTCAGGCAGAAGATGGGCTGGAGATTTAGCTCAGTGGTTCCGGCATCTGCCTTACAAGCACAAGGGCCGAAGTTCATCTCTGGTAACCTCATACCACAGTACCTGATATGGTGGCTCACACCTGTGATTCCAGCACTCGGGAGGCAGAGGCGGGAGGATTGCTGTGAGTTCGAGGCAGGACTGGGCTACATAGTAAGCTCAGGGCCAGTTGAAGCTACAAAATGAGACCCTGTCTCAAAAAACAAAACAAAACAAAAAAACAAGTCAGGCAAAAGATGATGGAAGATATTAATGTGCTACAGCAGCTACAAGGAATGTCCCAGAGGGGTGCAACTTGGATACGCTGAGACAATGCTAAAGCAAACAAGCTTCAGAACAATGCATTCAACAGGAGCCAATGTACATAAATGTTCAAGACATGCAAATGGCATTGTTCAAGGCTCCAGACATACTGGTCAATGCAGACAGACAAGTAAAGGATGATAAGCAGTGTGCAGCCAGGACTCAGCGCCTTCTAGAAGTACCATGCTTTAAAAAGTTCCAGGTTCTGATACAGTTAAATCAGAGCCCCTGGGACTGCTTATAGCAGAACCCCAGTGCCTGGACCCAGATATTCTTTAGAACCCTCGAGGGAATACTAGTATGTGGACAAGGTGGAAAACCACACAATTGTGAAATCTTAGGGAAGCAAAAGGAATTTTCCCCTTGTGCACCAAAACCTTGGTCAGTGTCTAGGACTTAGGCAAGAGCCACCTGTGCCCTAATTTCTGTGATATTCATCTAGGAAGCATGAATATCCTCTCCCAAGAGGCAGCTGAGCCCAAACTGTGGCCTTAGCACTAGCAATTTCCTATAAAAATAACTCCTTGGAGAAATAACTGACTGTGGGCGGGGAGCAAAATGTGTGCAAGATGAGTATGTAATATCTTGTCATACGAAAGAGCAAGCAGGTTCTTTTGTTTTGGTTTTTTGAAACAGTCTTGCTATATGTATCATTCAGGCTGGCCTTGAACTCACTATGTAGTCCAGGATAGACTTGACCACATAGTGATCCTCCTGCCTCAGCCTCCCTCCTGTGTGTTGTGAAATTACAGGTGTGTGCCACTGCACCTGGGCAGCAGCAAGAAGGGGCTTGAAGACCACTGAGGGCTTATAGAAGGGACAGGCTTGGGAGAAAAAAGAGGAAGAGGCGCTCAGCTAAGGCAGCATGATTTGAACATCCATGAGAATAACTGCAAAGGGCAAAATACACCAGCTACGTTTAGGTTATTAGTTCATTATGACCCCTCACAAAAAATCTTGGGATGAACCTCACACTTGTAATCCTAGCACAGAGAGGCTGAGGCAGGAGGATTGCCGAGAATTTAGGCTAGCCTGGGCTATAGAGAGTGCTGTAGAATCTCAGGCTGTTCCTGCCTTCTCTGGGACTGCTTCTCCATCTGTGCTTTGCAAGAGATGTTCTTGACTTTGCTTCATCAGGTCAAACCTGGAGCCCAGGTCCCTGTTCACATCCAGAGCTATTGTTACTGACCCCGTCTTCTTTGTCCTCTTTGGACATCCCATGAAAGTAGAGAGAGACACTGATCTTTTCATCCTGGTTTCTTCAGCATCCATCACACAGCTGACCCTCCATAAGTAAGGAAAGCCAAGTCAAAAGACCAATAGATAACTGGGAAAAAATGTGAAACTCCTACCACAAGAGGCTGGGTTTCCTAACATTACAATGACCCCTATAAACCAATGAAAAGGGCTTCTGGTGTGTAATCTTACATTTCAGTTGTTTAGAACCAGATTCTTCCAGACTTTCTTTTAGGCCAAGTAGGGGGGCTGCTTGACATTTGCTAACTCTTTCTGCTCTATCTGGATAAACACCCTGAGTATCAAAGAGACAAAATAGCAGAGATGCAAAGCTGGGTTGCCCTCTGTAGACACTGAGGCCACCTGAAGGATCTTTCTTTTGTCCCTGTTACAGCTTGTCTTCAGTTGTCACTTCAAAGCCTCGTGCAGTTTTGGGTGTTCTTTGGAGGTGGCTGGATCTAGGACGTGTGATGCTGGTATTGGGAATGTGACACTGATTGATTCAGGTGAGACGCAGTGGTTTGGCTGCTCCTCTCTGGGTCTGAGGACTCCCTGCCCCAGGGTAGGCAGCCTGGATAAGACATGAGGATAGCCCAAATGAGAAGGAAGGTTGCTGGTTGTCACTTGTCACTTGCTGCTTTGCTGCCTTCTGCCTGCCAAGAACTGTTTTTCTTCTTCGATGCTCCACTGCCGGGCCGCCTACTTTGGGGTCAGCCCGCTACAAACTGAATCCTCTATGAGCTGTGAGCTAAATAAACCTTTTGTCCTTTAACTTTGGGTGGCAGATATTTTTTCTCAGCAACAAGAAAAGTAACTAAGGCAGTCTTTTTAGCAACTTTCACACCTGCATCACTGTGTCCTGGGCTTAGGTAACTGCACCAGATGAGCCTAACATCTTGTTTATGGCAGTGGTCCCCTTGGACTTGGTGAAGTGGACTGTGGCTGTGTCTTGCTGGTGCTGCACTGAGCCTGTGTCAAGCAAGGTGGTACATTGATCTGACAAGACAAACCTATGCCTCAGAGTCACAGAAGCTGGTGAGCACACCAAACGGACTGGCTTTGCTAAGGCAAGCTCTGCCTCTTGGACAGGCTCAGCTCATCCCACTTCTTTACCTGTGCTCCAGAGTAACAGTAGCATGTCTGGGAAGTCAATATGTTGAGATAAAGACAGACATCTTTGAAGAGACAGCTGTGTTCTGATCACTCCTCAAGGCAAGCTATCTCCATGGTTCAGCCCATGAGTCATGTTGCCGTTGGGTGCAGCACCCAGGGTGGAGACACCCACCCAAGTCCCGCAGCTCCATGCTAGTGGGGTTCTCAGAATCAAGACCTGAGACTTCATCTATCCTGTGCAGCTTCAGGGCATCTGCTCAACAAAGAATCCTAGACTTCCATTGTTCTTGGCTGCCCATCTGTAAATAATAAATCTGCTTTATGTGAATTCTTGTGTGTGATGTTCAGTCTGGAAAGTTGGCCACCAGTGCACACTGAACCTTTTTACACTCAGAAGAAAAAAACCAGTTAACCTCAAATCTGCTTAGATTTTATCAGAACTCGACCGCAATCCAGTCTTGCCCTTCTGTTCAACCAAAGAGGGAGGGAAGGGAGACAGAACATACCTGCGAAGTTCATAGTGCGCAACTCCTGGCTTACTAAAAAATTTAAGAGCAAATCATAGGACCAAGGACTAAATTTTACCAATATACCACAGCAGCACTATTTATGAGACCCTTTTATCCAGTACTTTATATCCAAGTACCAAGAAACAATGTGAGGCATACTAAAAGGCAAAAAAACAAAAACAAAATCATAGTTTGAGGATGCAGAATGAACGTCAGAATTAGAATCAGATCCAGACATGAAAGGGATTTGGAATAATCAGACTGAGAATTTAAAACAAGTCATTAATATGCTCAGCGTTCTTGTGACTAAAGTAGAACACATGTAAAAGCATATGAGAAGTGCAAGCAGTGATGGAAATTTAAGAAAAAGTAATATATGGTGTGTGGATTAAAAGAAAAAAACACTATAAAAAGCAGAGAGTAGCCAGGTTGTGGCACACGTCTGTTACCCAACACTCTGGGAGGCCAAGGTAGGAAGATCAGGAGCTTGAGCCTAGCTTGAACAACTTAGTGATTTCGACACAATCTAGAAATAAAAAGAGGAGGGGACATAGGTCAATGTGATGGCCCTAGATGCTCCCCGAGTGACTCACAGACATGAACATACACAGTAAGAGAAATGACAAATACCTTTGCACTTACCTGCAAAAGTACTCGCAGAATGCAGAGAATATAATCTGTCTTTTTTGTGAGCTTTTATGTGTGCATGTGCTCTTACATATATGTTTGTATACTTAAGATTAAACTCAGGGCCTCTGACTATACCCTAGTCCCAGAAATGTCCTCTTTTTCACAGATGCCTTCGTACCCAGCTAAAATTGTGAATTCTATCCCATCCCTACCTCCACTCTCTGCTACCCAATAAAAGAATGGGTTTGGGAGGAAAACCAATCTAGTCTCCTTTAATATATGTATGAAAAATGCATGGAAACCTGGTATCACTATGTGCCTCAGGGAAGAGGTAGTGGTGGTTGGAAACATGAGTGGGAGGATGTTTCACTGAATTCCCTTCGAAACTTCATAATTTGTTCAATGCGACGATATTCACTAATCCAACATTTTGAAGCAAGCTGCGAACACAGCACCACACTGTGCTCCACAGCCTTCCTGGGTGGCTCCCTGATGAGAAGTCTTTGTGCCCTCCCTTCCCCCCTCAGAGAGGGTCACAGAGATGTGGTGCAAGAGCTGCAGAAAACGCGGTGCTCTGAGGAGCAGGGAGGGCCCGGGGCTGCACTTGCAGCAGGCAGAGAAGGAACAGGAGTGCAGATAAGCACCCTGGGCCCACCCAGCTTCCCACTGGAGGCCCACAGGCCCTTGTCTGATCCTCAAGTCTCCTCAGAAAGACATAGGGCAAACTTCAGGACAGCATGGGGGGAGGGCAGCCCCCTCCCCAGCGGGGCTCTGGGACAGATGGCAGGTGACACCCCACCTGGACCCTCCTGTTCAGGTTCTGCTGCCTGGCTGGCTTGCAGGACCCTCTGTGTCCTGCACATGGTAGTTAGTGACCAGGGGCTCTGTGCACACAGAAAGCACTTTCAGCTCCATGTTTTGTCTAAGGTCCAACGAGAAAGAATGGCAAAACCAGCATTCCTCTAAAAACGCACACACCACTTCTGCAATTAAAACATCAAATTGTATCTTTTTAGCAGAATAGACTTTCCTTGAACACCTAAAAATGAAATGTAATTCTAATCACTCAGTTTCATAAAAGTTCAACCATATTTAAAAATCAACAAATAGTAACATAATCATTCTAAAACTGGATCTGAATGCACGTGCTGAATTTGCTTGCAGACACAGTACTAATAATGTATGGGTCTGAGTCTGTTTATCATTTGCATCAATAGCCTTAGATACAGGCCACACATGTGGCCATATGGCACACATCACTGCCCTCGCCTGGGGACCTGTGGTCATGTCATACCTTGATGTTGTCCATGTTCTGTGTCCCCACCCTGGGCACAGGGCTGGGCCAGCACTAGGCCTGGACCCAACCTCAAGCCCTGGTGGGCTGGCCTAGCACTTACAAGACTTACCAAGATATTCCACCCTAGGAGAGATGCAAATACTGCTAGGTGGCCAGAGTAATCATCTGCCCCCTTTTGGGAGTATGACTATCCTCTCAGGGGAGGTAGGGGATGAAGTCAGAGTCTCCAGAGGATGCAGCAGGCAGAGGCCGGCCCAGGCCCTAGGGGAGCTGGCCAGAAGCTGCTGAAGTGGTGAGGGGGAGACACAGTCTCAGAGCACACTTGGAGATGGGGGACGTGGGGACAGCACTCATTCTCGACCCCTCCAGGCCCCTTCTCCCAAGGACCTTGCTTAGGGGCCGTGCTGGGTGGCCTTCTACCTCCCCATTGTCATCCAGGCGGAGGGGAGTCATGGTGACAGAGCATGCAGAGTCCACATGCACAGGAAACGGAAGCCGGAGAAGTGACTTGTGCGTAGGAAGGGACCTGGGACTGGAATGACAATGATCTGTGAGTTCCCCACTGCTCCCTGGGGAGCAGCCAGGAAGTGAGGCACGGAGGCTCCTGCTACGTTCACTGTGGCTATGGCCTTCAGAAACACCACCAGACTGGGTAAGAGGAGCAGAGTCTTAGGCCCTTAGACATGAACAGCCACAGGGCTCTTGCTCCTGCTGTACTCAGACTCCAGCCCAATCCTGTCTGTGTGGCTACCACCTGGAGGCCATAGGCTGGCCTTGACTAGCAGGCGGGAGTTTTATTCTAGGGTGGATCCGGGTTTTGTTCCAGGGTCAGGGAGCAGGAAGTGGGCCGGAAGAGAGAAAGGTCTGGCCGATAAGGGCAGGGTGTGGTCAAGTGCATGGTCCTGCTAAAGAGAACAGCAGTCTATGGCTCAGCACACAGCCTGGAGCAGCAGCAGTGTAGGCTGGGGAGCTCCTCCATGCCCCGCCCCACTGAGGGGTGATAAGTGGGTAAGTAGAGGCCAGAGAACCGGGCACCCAGGAGCAAGCTGTGCCAGATAGGATCATAAAGTCCTCTCTGCCTTAGTAGGCGCGCGCGCACGCGCGCGCACGCACACACACACACACACACACACACACACACACACATCCCCATGGCTTGATAAACTCAGAGCTTTCACTGACAACCACTAGGTGGCAGTGTGTGTACACAGCAGTCACTGCCGCACTGTTCTCCCAAAGACACCCAGCTTCTCCCAGGGTACCTGCCAGAAAGCCCTCGGCCACCCAAACACACCAGGGAGAAGGACAGAGGGAGCAGTGTCCCCTGAGCGCTCTCTCTTCCACCCATAGGAACAGGGTAGACTTCCTAGCTTTCTCCTGGCAGCATCCGAACCTGAAGGTCCCAGGGCCTCAACAGACTCCCAGCTCCCTGGACATGAGATTGAGATTGAGGACTCACTCAGGTCTGGACAGAAAGCTGAGGTCTTGGTTGTGAGCCTCCATTTACATTTACTTTACTCAACTGCTGTTCTAAGAAGTTCTCCTTACTGTCTTCATCAACAAAAGATTCTCAGAGACCTAAGATCTTCATTAACATAGATAGCTGTTGCTCCTAACTGACCCAATACTCCCTCCAATTACTGCATCTACCCAATAAACAATGGCTAGCTCAGAGTGTGGTTGTTTTGCCCACTCTGAGACAATGACCTGATGGCCACCCCATCTACTCTGAAATTATGCAAGTCTCTATTGTTTTTCTGTCTTTAGCCCTGCTGTTCCCCTTTCTGTGCAATGATTGCCCTCTGATACCCTGGACTGTAAAAACAGACAAACAAAAACAAACACGAGGTCTGGTGGAGGCGGTGATACACAACCGCAATCTCAGCTACCCAGAAGGCTGAAGCAGGAGGATCACAAATTAAAGCCTAATCCTAAACCTAAACTTAAACCTAACCCTAATTCAAGAACTTGTGTCAAAAAAAAAAAAAAAAATGACTAGGATGTGGCTCCGTGGTAGAATGGCCTCTCTCTCAACCCTTGTAAAGCAAAGCAGAAACAAAAACAAAACCAATCAAAAAACTCCACTAAATTTGAATGAAAAGTATAGAAGAGATGGCTCCCAGGCTCACAACCATTCCTAAACCTTCTGGTTTAACCCTTTTTGGGGTCTCATCCTCTCTTAAACTTCCCTGAAATCCACAGATCCCTCCACCTCCCACTTACCTGCACTGCTGGAGAGGCTGTGTCCCATTCTTGGCAGTCTGCAACATGTGTTTCCTCGTTCTGTTCAGGATGTGGCTGCCCTCTTTCTTCAGACCCCAGTACTTCCCACCTTCCAGCACACATCTCCTCTCCCCTTTATCATTCAGCCATGTTCCTGTCTCTGCTTGAAAATGTCTTTCTTGCCTTCAATCTTGTATCCTCATCTCTGACTATCAACCCTTCTTTCGTTGTGCAGTTGCTCTTCAGTTATTGATTACCTTCCGCTACTGTAGCCATCTTCCAAGGCTGCTGAGCCCAGGGCCACTCTTCAGCCACTGTGTCGGGCCTCTCTGAAGCCCTGGGCTGGGTCTCCCCTTCTGGAAACCGTCGCTCCCCGTGACTTTCTCATACACCACCCTCCTGCCCGCCCTCCAGCCTCCGGGCCACTCTGCCCAGGTCTTTGTCCCTCTACTCTTGCTGACCGCCCATTTTGTGTTCACCAAGATTCTATCCTTAGCTCTTTCTTTCTCATCTGAGTCCCAGGATAATCTCTACTCTCGAGGTTTCAATTATCACCCACATTCTGCTTCCTCAACATCCATTCTCCTTCCTGTCAGACTGGCTATGGGTGGACACTTTTTGTTATTTTTTTCTTTTCTCCTTTTTTCTTTCCAGTGCTAGTAATTGAGCCCAGCATAGCAGGCAAGTGATTTACCACTGAGCTACTGGGCTACTCCTTCCTACACACACACACACACACACACACACACACACA